>ML104146.1:21337-70364 GCA_003697995.1 Taxidea taxus jeffersonii
ATGTGATCTCTCTCTCTGTGTCAAATAAATAAATAAAATCTTTAAAAATATATAATTAAAAAATTAAAAGACCTTTAAAAAAAACACTTTTTTAAAAAAATTTATTTATTTATTTGTTAGAGAGAAAGAGAGTGAGCACAGGCAGACAGAGAGGCAGGCAGAGGCAGAGGGAGAAGCAGGCTCCCTGCCCAGCAAGGAGCCTGATGTGGGACTCGACCCCAGGACGCTGGGATCATGACCCGAGCCGAAGGCAGCTGCTTAACCAACTGAGCCACCCAGGCGTCCCAACACTTCATTTTTTAAGAGCAGTTTCGGGTTCACAGTAAAATTAAGGGGAAAGCACAGAGATTTCCCATGTGCCCCTGCCCCCACTCCTGCACAGCCTCCCTACTATCCACATTCCCCATCCAGGGTGCTTTTGTCACCACTGGTGAGCCTATGTCGACACGCCATTGTCACCCGGGGTCCATAGTGTGCACTCAGGGCCACTCGCGGCACTTTGTGCACGCTGCGGGTCTGGACAGATGTGAGGTGACATGTCTCCAACCTGTAGCATGACCCAATATTTTCATTGACCTAAAAGTCCTCTGGCTCCATCTGTTTGTCCCTCCCCCTTGAACCTCCACCAGCCACTGCACACACGTGACACACACACACACACACACACACAACACAATCCCTCGCGCGCTCACACGCAGCCAGTCACAATCTCTCCCACACTTGAGACCCACCGCAGTCGGCTGTGCTCGGAGCACCACCCCTCTTGTTCCTCACGTGGCTCTGGAGGTGGGGACTCTGCTGCCCCCCTAAGTCAGCAAGTGAGTCTGTGCTGTTGGATTCCTTTTTTTTTTTTTTTTTTTTGAAGATTTTATTCATTTGAGAGAGAGACAGAGATAGAGCACAAGCAGGGGGAGAGGGAGAGGGAGAAGCAGACTCCCCGCTGAGCAGGGAGCCCGACTCCAGGCTCAATCCAGGACCCTGGGATCATGACCTGAGCGGAAGGCAGACGCTCAGCCATCTGAGCCCCCCAGGTGCCCGTGTGCTTTTGAACTCCCCACATGCGTTTCCAACACGCCACACGGACGTTCGGACATGGATGGAACATGAAGGTGACCGGTGACCGGGGCAGAGGGGCCGGAAGGACACGCAGAGGAAGCAGATCTGTTCTTGGAGGCCCCACGAGCCATTCTTGGTGCTGGAGTCCTGGGGATTTGGTCTGGATCTTGTTTCTTTTGCTCTGTTTTGGTCAGACACATTCTGTTCTTCTGCTCTGCCCTTTCTGCCCTACAACAACCTCATCTGGAGTCCTAGGTTTTACTCCTAAGGAAAATCCCCCTGAGTCCCATCCCCAACTGTAGGAAAACACAAGTGTGTGTTGTAAAACCACCGAGGGGGACGGGACAGTTTGGCACCTGGCAGGTTGGGGCGAGGGGTGCTTGGTGATGCCCCAGACTCCCGCCTTTCCATGGGGGTGCCTCTTGGAACCATGCAACTGGGAGGAATCTACTGCCCATGATGGTCTGGGACAAATTTCCTGGTGCCGCCCGAGGTTAAAAACAGCAGCGCCTGGTCAGATGCTGCCCTCGGCCGCCTCCACGGGGACCGCGTGCTGGACGGAGGCAGCTCATCGTGCTGGGGCGGGGCCAGGGCAGCTGGAAGGAGGATTAGCTGTAAGGAAAGCCGAGCCCGTGACCAGTGTGTCAGGTATGTTCACCCTTTGGCTCTGGGACCACCAAGGTCTGCCTTGTAGAGCGGTCGGCGTCAAAAGCTGGAGAACGGGTCTGTATCCTGCGGCCCCCAGGGAGTCGTGACATGGACCCCGCTGAACGGATCCAGAGAAGACAAGCTGCACGGCACACGGAGGCTGCAGGGGGCATGCAGAGCTGGGGGCTGGGACACTGTGTGCCAGGACCGCCTGGGGTGGTTTGCTCCCCGATCGCTGCTGGTTCTGCTTCTCGCCCAGAGTTCCGATCAGGTGCTTTGCAGTGAAAGCGGGACAGGAGGCAAAGTGGGAAGTGTGCTGCTTGGGGAGGGAAACCTGAGGCCAGAGGGGCCCAAGGTGTCATCGGAGGCCTTAGCGGAATGTCACCGTCTCCCTGGGCAACGAATGGGCATCCAAAGCCCTTGGTGCAGAGGGACTTAAGCAAGACTGAGATGCGAGATTATGAACCTATACAGCGAGACAGCCCCTCTTTCTGACTGTTTTCAGGAGGGCAGCGAGGTTTGAAGCGGGACCGGGCAGTGGTCAGGTTCAAGGTCCAGAACAATTACAAGTGCTTCGAGTTTGACGAGAGGCGGTGGGGGGGCAGCGTGTAGGAAAGCCTGCAACATGCAGAAGTCGACAAAAGAGCAACATGAATCCTCTTAGGCTCACGGTTTTGATGATGATCTGCTCACAACCCCCTCCCCAGCCTCTCGTGTCCACGCTCCCGTCACCCCACCCGCCAGTTCTTTTAAAGCAAATCCCAGACATGGTACTGTTTCACCCATAAATATTTCTGTGTTTGTGTCCTCAAGAGAAAGACTCTTGCGTGAAGCTGGCGGGAACCCATGCAGGACAATTTTCACGAAATAGGAAGAGTGCAAATGCGTTGCCCGGCTTGCTTTTTGTCAGGATTCTGTTGGTCTCCACAGGTCACATTTCACTCGAGGAATCTGGTTTTGGTTTGCTTTGAGTTCTAGTGTGTTATGTAATTGATTGCTTTCGTACCGATTATACAGGAGCGCTCCCAGAATGGAGTTACTTAAAAAATTTTTTTTAAATCTTTTCCTTTTGGGGGGCGCCTGGGTGGCTCAGTCAGTGAAGCCTCTGCCTTCAGCTCAGGTCATGATCCCAGGGTCCTGGGATTGAGCCTCACGTGGGGCTCCCTCCTCGGTGGGGAACCTGCTCCCCTCTCTCCCCCTGCCCCTCCTCCTGCTCGTGCTCTTTCTCTCAAATAAATAAAATCTATATGTGACTTTGAACCCCATGCTGGGTGTAGAGATGACTTTAAAATATTAAAAAAGAGAGAGAGAGATCGGGGCACAGAAGGAAGACCATGTAAGGACACAGGGAGAAGGTGGCCGTGTCCAGGCCAAGGAGAGAGGCTTCAGGGGAATCGTTAGGAGATCATTTCTGTCCTGTAAGCCTCCCAGCCTGCATGCTTTGTTCTGGAAGCCCTAGCAAAGTCATACAGTCACTCATCTATGGGGCGTGGGGGGGGGGGTGGATTACATATAAAGAGCTGATTTGTTTTTTTAAAGATTTTATTCATTTGAGATGCAGCCCTGCCTCTCCTCCTCTCTGCTCCCCTTTCCCTCCATGGAGAAAGGAAGGGTCTACAGCCATAAGCCTTTTTCTTTCTCAGGCTCAGCCATTCTTTCCAGTTGCAAGGTTTTAAAGTGGACGATATTCTCAGACGCCCTCTGCTGCCCGCTTTTCGCAGCAGGCGATAACGGTCTGTCGCTGGGCAGACACCCGGCAAACATGACTGTGGAGCCCTGGAGATGTGGCCAGAGCAGGGTGACGTGGGCTGTGAATTTCAAAACACGCACTGGACCTCGAAGATTACGTGTGAGATAAAGAGGGTGAAATGTCTTATTAACAATGTCTTAGATTGATTATATGTGATCAAGCTATGCTCTTGGGGTGCCTGGGTGCCTGGGTGGCTCAGTCAGTTGGACATCTGCCTTCTCTGTCTTGATCCCACGGTACTGGGATCGAACCCCACCTTGGGCTCCCTGCTCACTGGGGAGCCTGCTTCTCCTCTCCTGCTCCCCGATTGTGCTCGCTCTGTGTGTCATAAATAAAAAATAAATAAATAATGTGTCATAAATAAAAAATGAGGTGAGAGCCAGCTAGTCTCCATGGGCCTGGAGCCCAGGGCTTCTCTGCAGTGTGCAAGGGGGTGCAGGTCGCGGGGAGAAGCCACCTGCCACGACGTCCCTCAGTGATCCCTCCATGAGCCCTCGGGGCCCTCCTGCATTACCGGCTGGGATTTGAACAACTAATTCCTGAGCCTGGACCCACCCAGCCCCCTCCTCCGGCCTGGCTGGCTACGGTTTCCATGGCAGCAGTGGTTGCCAGGTGACAGCTCGTGAGGCTGGGAAGGTGGGGGCAAGGGCCTTAGCCTGTAGGGGCCAGGGTCCCCATTAGCAGTCCATTCGTGACTTCTGTGCAGTTAAAATGCATCCTCAGACAGGGTCTTTGCAGAAGGGGAGAAACTGGTCTACGCAGGTCTACAGGCTGTGTGGGAAATCCCAAGGTCCCTGAAGGAGCCGCAGCATAAACTTTATCTGTCCTCCAACTCGTTCCTTCCCTCATTCATTCTACCACTAATTTATGTCACAAAGAGTTATTCGGGTATTTTTTTTTTAGTTATTCAGTTTAATAGATGAGCATGGATGATTCTACTAATATACTAATTCTACACCTATTTTAAGCCCCAGGCTTCATTCTAGGGATGAAGGGAAAAAACGCCAGTGCCTCCTTTCCTGAGGCTTCTTCAGTCTTAGATGTGGGGGTGCCCACGCAGAAGTGAGTCTGCAATACGTCTGGCACCGGAAAGTCTCGGATGACAAAGCTATCGGTCTTGTTTTCAATTTCATCCCCTTCCTCTTTTAACAGTAGGACAGTGTAAGTGGTAGTTACTTTGTAACTCAGTGAATGTGACAGTCGTATGGGAAATGTCGTGCGTCCCCCGTCCCACGCCACCGGTTCCCTTCCCGGAAGCCCCATCTGTCACACGTTCTTGGACGCATCGATATTCCAAGCACGTGACGCTCTCAGGCCCCCATTTTTTTTTTTGAACAGAATAGTAATTTGTCCTCTGACTTACTTAACCCATCCCGTCCTCGTGGATACTGAGATTGCGTGCGATCCTTTGTTATAAGAGACGGTGCCGCCGTCAGATCCCGGGTGCATGTGCTATCTCACACGTGTGTGAGCACTTCTGGGCAAGATACTCCTCGAGGTGGCGCTTTGGGATCCCAGGTTCAGGCATTCAGATTGGGCGTGGAGAACGGCTGGTGGCTGTCTACACGCCCACCCATGACAAATGAGCGCTGAAGACATTTCAACCCCAAAATATGGTTTTCTGATTTCTCTTGAATATTTCAGAAGATGTGAACGATGCTGGGTTCGATTTCACGCACGGAAACCGTTAAGCAGTGTCTGGTAGCCCTTGTCCACCTCAGGAAAACGTTCTCTTTCCCCTTTACCGCACTCCCCACCCCGCCCTGCTGTTCTCGGGGTCCAGACTCCATCGGTGCCCTCTTTGTGTGCTGCTTGAGGTGCGAGCTCCCCTTCCCAGGAGATGTTACTCTGTGCGCTCGAGAACACCGAGGCCAGGCTGACAGGGTCACTTCTGTTAAGAAAATGCCAGCCCTTTTCCACAGTGGCTGTGCCGTTTCATGTCCCCACCAATGGTACGCGGGTATACCTCCTGGCTTCCCATCCTCAGCAACACTTGCTGTCTTCAGTCTCTTGATATTTCCCCAATCTGGCGAGTGGCCGAAGGGAGTCACATGTTTTTAGTGAGTGGAGGGAAGGATACATCTTTGCAGAAAAGGAGAGGATTCCAAATGGCTTAACTGTGCACCAGCCCATGTGTGTTTTCACCCTTTCTGTGACCTGGGCAACCCTTATGAGCATCTAAGGTGGGGGGCTCCTCCGCGGACTTGAGAAGCGTCTGCGAGCTTGGGAGGCAGCGACTTCTGATACTGATGTCCCATGGGTTAGTGTCCCATGATTGTTTCCAGGGTCAGAGATGCCCTCCTCCTACCCGGATCCTGCATGCCAGCCTTGCCCACCTTCGCTGGTCTGTCTTCCTTGATGGTGTCCCCTCCATCATAGCATCCTCTGCCCCCCCTTCCATTTCATGGGTCATTCTGCCTTTCAGAAAGCTTCTGCCTCTCCAGACAGGTCACCGATGCTCCCACAGGTTCATAAACATTTACACACAGCGCACCTGCTATGTGCCGAGCCCCAGGATGGGCGGAGGGGACCGGAGGAGATCAAGAAAGGCAGGGTCGCCGTTCTCACGGAATGGAACTTACTTGGTCGTGAGGGAAAGACAACAGAAACGACACGAGGGTGCGGGAAATGGGGAGATGTTGGTCAAAGAGCGCGGTTCCAGTTGTGGGGGATGAATGAGTCGTGGGGGTCTATCGCACAGCGTGTGACTCTACCGCACCAGAGTGTACTGTTGCCTTGACATTTGCTACACGCACGCACGCGCACACACGCACGCAGCTCAGCCCGTGTGAGGTGATGGATGCGTGGATTCGCTCGCTGTGGTAATCGTTTCCAAACACGTATCGAAATGACGTAAATGGTTACACATTTTTGTCAGTCAGACCTCCCTAAAGCCGGGGTGGGGCGGGGAGAAAGAACAAAGAAGCTGCAGGTGCTGAGATGAGGGGGTCAAACAAAGCCAGAGGGAGGAGAGCCGAGGGCCCCGGGCTGGGAGGGCTCTTCCGCGTCTGCTGGTCGGGAGGGCGGCCCACGACTCTGCGTCTCGGTCACCCCTCTGTCCCCCCCACACACACCCCTATTAAAACCCTCACCACGATCCAGGGCTCCAGAGGAGACATTCCCCACTTGGAGAAGCGAAAACTGAGTCCTAGAAAGGTGAAGACACTTTCCCACAACCCTGTGTTTTCATCCGATCCCCACACAGATACTTGCTGAGAACCGTTAGTGTGGCAGGCTGGGATTCTAACCCACACAGAGTCTAGAAAGTTCCATCCTCTGAGTGTCTCCCAGCCTCCTCCCCACCAGTCTGACTGCAGTTTCCATGGCGACAGGCAGAGCCTGCCTGCCTCACTGAAGCCCGGAGAATTCTCTTAAGGACCAGGGCAGAGTTGAGCTGGGGCTGGAGGGAGGTCCGGGTGGGGCTGGGGCACAGGCCTGAGGTAGCCCCATCTGGGATTTGGGGCACGTCTTTTGGGCACATCACAGTTTAAAATGGGCACATTTAAAATGGTTTCTCACCACAAGGGGGAAAACAAAACAAAACAAAACAAACAAAACAACAACCAAAAACCCCTGCCTGCCTGTGCCTTTGCAGACACAAGCAGAAATCACAGGTTTCTGTTCCATGGCGGCCACCGGCACTGACGATGGAAAGAGCCTTTGTTCTTAGCAATACTAATTAGTTACTCGGCTGATTCCTTCATTCAACAAGTATTTATCCCTAGTTTTTCCAGAAACCAAAATTAACAGATTGGAGGAGATCCAGGTTTGGCAGAAAGAATAGCATCCATGAATGACGGAAGAAAAGAGGCTTATGTTGGAGGGTACCACTTCCCAGCCGATCAGTGACCGAGAGTTTTCCATGTCCTCCTGACTTGCAAGCATCTGTCCTCTTGCCAAATATGTCCTTGCTATCTCAAGCAGTCATTAAGCGAATATATGTTTGGGGCTAGTCCTAAGTTCTGGGAATGCAGGATAAACAAGATAGATAAGGTGTTTGCTTTCTTGGAATGTTCACCACCATGCAGAGGTGCAGAAAGCAAACGACTGAGAAATAAATTAGCAAGATTATTTCTCACTCTGAAACAAGGTCTAAAGCTGTGCAGTGGACATACAATGTGAGCCCCAAACCTACACCATGCCTGTAATTTTAGATTTTCCAGGAGCCATATTTAAAAAGGTAAAAAGACACCAGTGGAATTAGTCTTTAAAAAGAAAAAAAGATTTTATTTATTTGACAGAACAAACACATGAGCAGGCAGAGAAAGAGGGAGAGGGAGAAGCAGCCTCCCTGCCAAGCAGGCACCCAATGTGGGGCTCCATCCCAGGACCCTACGATCATGAACTGAGCCGAAAGCAGAGGCTTAACCGGCTTGAGCCACTCAGACGCCCAGTGGAATTAATCTTAACAGGTTTTACTAATCTTAATAGGTTTCATTTAACCCAATATATGCAAAATAGCACCATTTAGACCAAGGACGCTGATGCAATAGAGTGATTGAAGAGATACCAATTTTTTTCGACTAGATTCTCAAAACGTGTGTTTATTTCACAAGTTCGACATCTCTCCGTCGTCGGGACAAGCGATGTTTCAAGCGCTCAGCCATAAGCTTGCGGCTACCGTATTGGAAGACAGATCTAAAGACCACTGTAAGGAAAACTACTGAGTAAAGAGAGGAATTTGAAGGTGGGTGGATACTTGGGACAAGATCTTTTGCTTCAGGAAGTCTGGAGAGGAGCCCAGGAATTGGCATTTCTACAAACCTTCACCTGCCAGGTGATTCTGAGCCAGGAGATCTCCACGGCACCCGTGGGTTGTAAGGCCTGGGCAGGCAGGGAGTGATTTAAAAATCCCCACCCCCCAAGTCCTAGTAGCTGGGAATGACGATGACGATTAGGCCCATTTGCAAAGGGCAAACTAAGCCTTCAGAGAGGTCACCTCCCTTCCCAAAGACCCCGTATTTTCATCCGTTCACAAGTGATAAACATGGGTCTTTATGGACCACCCGCTCTGTGCTGAGACTGGGACTTTGCATCTGTCCATTGTGTGTCTTGCAGGTCTTGCAGGCCTGGAAAATTCCAGTCTCCAAGCCCCGCGTCTCGCTCTCCCCTGCGTGCCCCCCCTCCAGCGGCGGTTTCCATGGCAACAGTCTCTGCCGAGCAGCAGCTCAGCCCCCTTGAGCTGGCGAGAACCAGTTCTCATCAGAAGGGCCTGTGCTGGGGATGCTGTGGCTGGGGGCCCGTTAAGTCCTGAGATCCCCGCCCCACATTACTGGTCACTTGGGCCTTTAGTATCATTAAAAGTTCTCTTTGGAAGGTGGGGGGAAAAGTCTCTTTGGATGGGGTTTTTGCAGAAGAGAAAAAAAAATAATTAGCCGAGGGAATTGCTGCTGATTCTTAAAGAAACCATAGGTTTGCTACCAGCCGTCATTGCAGGTGCCGGCGACATACCCGTGACCTGTTCTCTGTGCTCCTCATTGAGCCGCACCTCATTGTCCCTTCCGCACAAGTTGATTGAGTGCCCGGGGCGCGGTGGCACTTGAATATAATTGCAAAACAGCAACAACAAAAACCCTATTATAAGGAGTGAAAAATAGGGCTGCGAAGCTTCAAGGATCTTTCTCCCCAAGAAACACAAGTGTGAGGGGTCCATTTACTCTCGCTTCAAAAGATGCCGGGCACCTGTTTCCCAGCGCCCGTTCGCACCCAACACTCTGAGAAACTAACGGTAACTTGAACAAAACCAAAGGATCGGCCAAAACTCAGAGCCCAAATTCCGTTACTTTCAAGATCTGTGGAAGGGGTGGGCGGAGGGGGGCAGGAGTTGCAAATGGAGACTGGTTTGGCCGCGCATTCAGAAATGGATTGCTGTTCATTTCGAGACGCTGCTATTAGTGATCACAATTCAGATTCTTGGGGCAGGTGCTTCGTGGTGGAACTTTGGGTGCCTGGGGAAATTCTCAATAAATTCATGCCTCGAGAAGGGAAGCAGATGGCATGAGGGACAAAGCCTTGAACATCTGCTGGAGCAAATGTTTGCTTGTTTTTGTCCACGACACCATAGAAACTGCTAGTGTTTTCTTTTAATGGTTATGGGCGTTTTCACCGTTTGTTTTGTTTTGTTTTGTTTCAGAAGCCCGGCCATTCGGCTCTAAAATACCGTGGTCCTAAGTGAACGATGGCAGTTTTGAGGGGAGAATGAACTTAAAGTGTTTATGTTCGTGATCCTAAGCAGAATGGACAGAGGATGAAGAATTCGGAGATTGTGGCAAACATCTCTCCAGAGAGAGATTCTGAAACACACAGAGTATGAGGGAGTCCAAGCCAGCCAGAGACGCAGAAGCCCCTTAATTATTCCTGCTGGCCTCCCTCTGCTTGGTCATACGCAAACTTCACTTTTTACCAACTCGTCTTTATGGCCCCATAACTTGTAATAACACACGATTGGAAACAATTGTAATATTCTTCAAGAAGGGACTGGCTAAATTCCAACGGACGCGTTCGGTGGAATTCAGCGCAGCTGTGTAGAATTCTAAGGATGTTCTTTAGGGACTGGAAGAGCCAAGTGCACAGGGAAGTGAAAGCGAGTTGTATAATAACGGAAGGGTGGCCACCACCGTGCAAAAAGGGAAAATGGAACATGTATCAAAATCTATGCATGTAATGCACTACAATGTCTTACATTGCGATACGTAATATGTATGTAATAAATACTACAGAAAGCACGTGTGATAGAATAACATATAAAAAGACGTATATGTATAGGCTACCTGTCTTACAGCACGAGGAGGCACTGGGTGGCTGGTGGCCACGGGTGACGTCCGAGGTTGTTGAGACAGACTGAACGCTGCCTTCTTCCAAAAGTCATATGTGGAAAGCTGATCTCCAGTGTGATGATGTTTGGAGGTGGAGCATTTGGGAGGTAATTTGGTTGCGAGGAGCCCTCATGAATGGGATCGGTCCCCTGATAAGAGGCCCCACACCGGCGCCTGGGGGGCTCAGTGGGTTAAGCCTCTGCCTTCGGCTCAGGTCATGATCTCAGGGTCCTGGGATCGAGCCCCGCATCGGGCTGTCTGCTCATCAGGGAGCCTGCTTCCTCCTCTCTCTCTGTCTGCCTCTCTGCCTCCTTGTAATCTCTGTCTGTCAAATAAATAAATAAAATAATCTTAAAAAAGGCCCCACAGGGTGACTATCGTTAATAACACCACATTGCATGTTTGAAAGTTGCTAAAAGAGTAGATTTTTTTAAAAGATTTTATTTATTTATTTGATGGGGAGAGAGAGCACAAGCAGGCGGAGCGGCAGGCAGAGGGGGAAGAAGCTCCGCACTGAGCAGGGAGTCCAAAGCAGGACTCGATCCCAGGACCCTGGGATCATGACCTGAGCTGAAGGCAGGTGGTTCACTGACTGAGCCACCCAGGCGCCCAGCCCCGTTTACTGAGCGACAGCAAAGTGGCAGCACAAAGTTCCCGAGGAGGGAGGGACTCGCCCCAAGAGAAGCTCTTAAACGTTCTCATCACAAGGAAAAAAACCCGTGAGTGTGTGTGGTGACGGGTGTTATCCAGACCTATGGTGGCGCTCATTTCACAACACACAAGAACGTGAAATCCTTACGCTGCGCTCTGAGTCGCAGGACTTATCTGTCCGTTATACCTCAGCGGGGAGACCAGGGGGCTCCGGGGAGCCTCCTTGCCTTCCGTCGTGCGAGGTTGCGGCGAGAAGAGTGCGGTCCCGGAACCAGCGTGCGGGCTCCCTCCGGGCACCGCGGCTGCTGGCACCTTCATCCTGGACTTGCAGCCGCAGAAACAGAGCTTCGGGCTGTGCGTGGGCCTCCAGGAGAGGATGACGGGTGTATCAAACTCTTCTTCCTTTTTTCCATTTCCGAGAAGTCACCAGGTCCCGATGTGTCATCCTTTTATATACTGTTGGGCATCATGTGGCAGAATTTAGACCTTTCACGTGTCTGTGCGTCAAGAGATGGGCCTGCCACTTTCCACTCTGAGGACACCTCTGATAGGGCAAAAATAGAGATTTCTGTCTCCACGGCGATACAAGGATGGCCAGATGAACGGCCTCGAAGGGACCCAAAAGACTGACAATACCAGTGGCCCAGTCGGGAGGCCCGAAGCAAGGCGCCAGCCCGGTTCGCAGGCCTGAGTTGCCGGTGGCCGGGCCTAGGGCCGAGAAGCACGCACTGCGCGTAGAGACGTCGCCAGGCTTTGGGGATGGCGACGCGGGCGCAGTGGGCCCTGCAGCGGGTTGGCCACGGGGACCCCAGAGAAGGGAGCAAGTGGAGGATTTCTTCTGGAGCCTCATCCTGTGGAAAACGTGCTGGATCGCGTCTTCCGGGCCAGCCTGAAGCGCAGGAGGGGGATGGAGGCGCGGCGGTGTGGGGAGACGGGGCAGTTCTGGGGAGAGAACTGGTGGGACCTCAGTGAGAGGCAATGTGAGAAAAACAAAACCACCAAGAGAGCTCGAGCTCAGGGAGAAAAGGCAGCGAGGAGCTGACCGTCTCTCCCACCGCCAGGTGACAACCATCACGAGGCTGTTCACTGAGCTAAAGGCCAGGCCGGAGTCCAAGAAGGATATGCGTCCCGGGTAATCAAGGATGGGGACCGTTTCTCTAGACAGGAGACAGCGTGGACAGCATCTGGAGACATCTGTTTAAGGTCACGTGTGTCTGAATACCCCCTTGTTTAGCAAATGCCCCTGGACTCGAGCCTCGGCCTGTCTTCATCCCAATTTTAGGGACTGACAACACTGAATTTTATAATATGCGGGCGTTATTTATTTAGAAGTGTGTACCTTTGTTTTAGAAAAGATTGAGATTTGGTGAAAAGTTGCACAGGCCTGCAGAGATCTCTGGTTTCCTGGTTTCCTCCATTACCAGCAACCTAGGTTAGCATGGTTTGCCACCGTTAAGGAACTACTACCAAGACGTTGTTGTTTAACTGAAGTCCATACTTGTTACTCAGATTTCCTTCACTTTTACCTCATGTTCTTTTTTTTTTTTTTTTTTGCAGGGTGGCAAGTTTATTGACAGAGAGATCACAAACAGGCAGAGAGGCAGGCAGAGAGAGCGGGGGAAGCAGGCTCCCGGCTGAGCAGAGAGCCCGATGCAGGGCTCGATCCCAGGACCCTGAGATCATGACCTGAGCTGAAGGCAGAGGCTTAACCCACTGAGCCACCCAGGCGCCCCCCCTCATGTTCTTTTACTATTCTGGGATCCCAGCCAGGACATGGCATCGCATTTTTAAAAAGTTTTATTTTTATTTACTTATTTTTAAAAGATTTTTAAAAGATTTACTTATTTTAAAAGACTTATTTTTAAAACATCTCTCTTTTTCTGAAGATTTTATTTATTTGCCTGGAAGGGAGCACAAGCAGGGGGAGAGGCAAGCAGAGGCAGAGGGAGAAGCAGGTTCCCCCTGAGCAAGGAGCCCAATGAGAGACTCGATCCCGGGACCCTGAGATCACACCCGGAGCTGAAACCGAGAGTCGGGCGCCCAACGGACCATGGCACCCAGGCGCTCCACCACATTTTTAATTCTCGTGTCTCCTCAGATTCCCCTTGGCTGTGGCAGCTTCTTCAGCTTCCCCTGTGTTTGGTGACCTTGACAGTTTGGGGAACTGGAAAGGCATTTTGCCGAGTGTCCCTCAACAGGGGCCGTCTGATGTTTTCCTCATGATTGGACTAGGGTTATGGGTTTTGGGGAAGAAGACCCCAGAGGGGAAAGTGCCATTTTTTATCACACCATATCAAGAGTACATACTGTTGATGTGGCTCGTGGGTTGACCACCTGGAAAAGGTAGCGTTTGTCAGGGTTTTCCCCCATAAAGTTACTCTTTTCCCCCCTTGGCATATTTCCTGTTTAGAAGGACGTTACCAGGCACAGTCCACGCCCAAAGAGTGAAGACTTGTGCTCCACCTACTTGAGGGCAGACAATTGACACCAATCATTTGGGATTTTTTCTGTGCAGGAAATTTCTCTGTTCCCCCTGCAAAACTAATATTTATTTACTTATTTATTTATTTATCTATAAAGTAAGCTCTAGGCCCAACATGGGGCTTGAACTCTCGAACCCAAGACCAAGAGGCACGTGCTCTAGCGACAGAGCCAGCCAAGCGCCCCCACTAATGATTGGTTTGAGTGTAAGTATGTCTATGCAATCTCTGAGACACACATGAGAAAGTCCTTGTTGTTTATCTGAAACTCAAACTTAAGGGGGCGTCCTGCACTGCATCTGGAGACCTTATCCCAGACACACGTATCTACGGGCATTTTTGACATCCCACTGTTAGATGTCCAGAGGGCATCTCGAAAAATCGAATCCCGGCCTAAGCCACTGACATCCACCCTCCCCCACCGGCCGGCTGCTCCTGCAAGGTTCCCGTAAAGGCATCTCATGCCTCCAGCTGCCCAGGCCGAAGGACCCGGGAGGATCCTTGACTCCTCTCATGTCTCATTGCCCATCAGAAGATCAGGGCCGATCCTCATCAAAAATATATTCACAAATTCGACAACTTCGCACTGCCCTGATCCACGCCAGCAGCAGCTCTTGGCGGAATGATTGCAAGAGCCCACCACGCGCAATCCGCTCTCCCAACCTCTGTGCTCGCCCCTGAGTGTGTCTCAACGCGGCCTCGTAAGCCTAGTTATCCTGCGTGTAAACTGGAGGACGTCCTTCCCGTCTTGCTCGGAGTGAAGGCTGCAAGGAGGGCTGAGAGCGCTGCGTCCTTCGCTTCCCCACCTCCGCCGTGGGCTCGGGCCTCTCTGCAGCGGCACGACCTCCGCGGGACAGGAGGACTCCACCGACTCCTCTCTAGACCCCCCGACCGGAAGCGTCACGGCCCCGCTCCCCTGTCCCCCTTCTCTGCTTTGCATTAATTGCTCCTGAGGAAGAGCAAAGCAGCCCCTGATCTGCAGGAGGAGCTGGCCCGGCGGGTGGTGAGAACGGGAAGCCCGGCCGCGCTGTGCTCTCAGCAGCCGCCCTCCCGCGCGCCGCCCGCAGAAGAGGCCGCGCCGTCGTGGGACGGAGCCGGGCCCACGCCGCTCTGTAGTCACGTCTGAGCCCAGGCGCGGGCACCGTCCAAGACAAAGGACGAGCAAGCAGCCCTCTGTCCTGGCCGAGGCTCGTGAGCACGCTTCCTAGCGCGGCACAGCGCGGGCCCAGCTCTGGGTGGCACCTGTCCCCGGCCGGCTGAGACGCCCCGGTCGCAGCTCCACCGTCCGTTGGGACCACCTCGCTTCTAGAACAAAGCCTCGCTTCCCTGGCTCTTCCTCGGAGTCCCTAAAGCGAACCCAAATTGCAACACCCTCTCCCTTCCACTGGGCCTTCTGCATTTCAGAGTGACCCTCGCATTCGGTTCCGGGTGACTTCCTGGACGCTCCTTAGCCCTAAAGGAACTGACATCCTGGTCATCGTGTTTCTCCCCTGCCGCGCGTTCTACCCGCGCTCTCTGAGGACAGGAACTCTGCCTGGCAGCGACTGGCTGGACAGTCGGGTGTGGATGATGAGGCCGGAGCCCAGGTCGCGCCGTGGTGGAGCCAGCTGTAAGCCCGGCTCTGGGCGCCCTTGCTCCCGGCTGCCGGCTTCCCGCCGCCCCGCTTGGTGTTGGTGGCTTTCGCTCCCCCGCCTTCCGCTTCTGGAAGTTCCCCCGTTGCCCCTCTGGCGCGGTCGCTCCCCTCTTGGAAAAACGACGGATGGACGCCCGTCTGGAGCGAACCGGGGACTCTTCCCCAGCCGGGGCGTTTCAGACGCTGTCCTAGCAGCGCCACCTTTTGACCGCGGGGCTCGGTCACCGGCAGCTTCTCCGTCCACGAGCGGCCCGAGCCGCCGACCGAGGGCTGGGGAGCAGGCGGTCTGTCCCCGCGCCGCCGACCTGGGCCTTCGGAGCCCGAGTTCCCGCCCTGTCCCTCAGAAGTCGCTGAGCATCTGCGACTCACTGCAGAGATGAGGGGCCCCTCCAACGGCCCCTGCCGGGAGGCGTTTCTCACCCTCTCACTGCAGCGCTCCCCGCGCCCCCTCTCCGGGCTGCGCTGCCTGCTCCGACCTCTCGGCGCCCCTCCCCAGCCCCCACTCCTGTGACTCTGGCGCTCCAGAGATCTGCCCTCTCTCAAAATAGGTTTTTGTTTTTAAAGATTTTATTTATTTATTTTAGCGAGAGAAAGCATGAGCAGGGGGAGATTCTCAAATAGACCCTGAGTCAAGCACGGACGGGTGGGGCTTGATCTCACGACCCTGAGATCATGACCTGAACCAAAAACCAAGAGTCGGATGCTTAACCGACTGAGCCCCCCAGGTGCTGCTCAGAGTGGGTTTTCGGCACTGCTGTCCCTTCAGCAAGGATACATGAAGCGGGTGCCCGGGTGGCTCCGTCCGTTAAGTGTCTGCCTTCGGGTCGTGATCCCAGGGTCCTGGGACGGACTCCCCAGTTGGGCTCCCTGCTCAGCAAGGAGACTGCTTCCCTCTCTCCCCTGCTCGTGCTCCCTCGCTCTGGATCTCTCGTGTAAAAATAAACAAAATATTTTTTAAAAAGAAAAAAGAATACACTGAAGACTTGCTCCTCTGCAGGCCCCGCTCTAGGTCAGGGACCCCCTGGGGGACAGGGTTGACTGGGTCCTCGCCCAGAGGTAGCTCCCACTGTAGGCAGGACCGATCGTTAGCAGACGAACCAACTTTTCAAAATCGTTTTGGATACGGACACATACAGGCCCTGGAGAAAATGAAGCAGGTGACATTTTAGAGAGTGAGCTGAGGCCCAAGGGTTCTGCTTCCTTAGTCTCAGGGACCCCAGGCCCCTGCAGCCGGGCGCCCCGAGGCCCGGCTCTCTGGGCCCCCGTGAGGCACAGGCTCGGAGGCGTCAGATCTGGAGCCGGGCACGTAGGACTGGCTTCATGCCCGCGCCACGCCTGTGGCCCAGGAGTGGCTACGATCCGTGTTCTAGAAGAGGAGCCTGGGGCTTGGAGGGGGAAGGTCCCTTGCCAAGGCTCAGCATCCTGGATCGTGCGGCTCGCGGACTCCCACACGCGGTCTGGCGGCGGAGCCTGGGGGAGCTCGGTCGGGTCTCTGGGCACCGGCCCCTCCTCCAGCGCCCGCTTCCCCGCACCCCCAGCCTCTGTCCGCGCCCAGGCGGGTTCCCTGTGGCAGGAAGCGGGGAGGGGGTCCTCACGGCTAGGCTGTCTTCCCAGGATACCCCAGACCTGGCGGTTTCTTCCTAACGGTCTGGAGGCCGGGAGTCGGAGACCAAGGCGCTGACGGACTCGGGGTCTGGTTCCCAGCACCTTCTCTGTGTCCTCGTGTGGGGAAAGGGGTGAGGGGGCGCCCTGGGGTCCCTTGAATGACGGCCCTGGTCCCGGCGTGAGGCCCAGCGCCTCGAGCCATGGCCTGTGGCTTAGACCTCAGCGGGGACTCTGGGGCACACAGTCTCTCTGTCCCGCAGACCCCAGACCAGTGTGGCTGGCAAAGGAAGGGCAGAGCCGATCTCGAACCTCCCCTGGCCCCCAAAAGCCCATCAGGTATGTGCTGGTCCCAGTTAAAGCGGCAACTCAAGAGTCCTCACGGCAGAGGGCGCGGCGGCTCTGCGGTCCTCTGCGGACACCACGAGCTCCCAGGTTCCGCCAGCGCCGCTGAAAGCCGCGGGCCTTGAAGCATCGCTTTCGTGGCTGCAAGTCTAGCGCGTGACGGGCCGCTACTCGGGCCCGGGGAGAAAGGTGGACCTGAGGCCGTCGGGCTGAGGCAAGCGGGGCAGGGAGAGGCTCATCCAGCCTCGTCTCGCTTCCGTGGAAGCTTTGAGAGGGACAAGGAAGGAGACGGTCGGACTCCCGGAAGCGGGGCCCGCGGGGAGCCAAGGCCCGGGCGGCGACACCAGGAAAGCCGCTTCTGCCTTCCAGGCTCCGTCCAGCCGCTCCGGGGGTCACACTGACGGGAGCCGGACGGCCCGCAGGAGAACCCAGCGACGGCCCAGCGCCACGCCGACGCCGCCGCGCCAACAGGCCGCCGCCTCGAGCGGTTTTGATGCTTTTCGGACAGGGTGACAGCAAACTAACGTGCGTCTCCGGCCGCTCCTCCCAGTCATTCTCCACAGACCTTGGGCCGGGCGTCAGGTAGTGACCAGGGATGGGGGCTGCCCGTTTCCGCAGACTTGTTTTCTGTGTTTTGCACCGGCTGTTCAGCGTTTTAAAGACGATCTTATTCATCTGACAGAGAGCGCGAGCAGGGGGAGCCGCAGGCAGGGGGAGGGGGAGCAGGGAGCCCGACGCGGGCCTCGATCCCAGGACCCCGGGGTCACGACCTGAAGGCTGATGCTTAACTGGCTGAGCCCCCGGGCGCCCCAAGAAACTTTTCATTTAAAAGGATCGGCGCGCCAGAGTGGCCCGTTCGGGGGCAGCGTGCCGCTGGCCCTGTGACGACTGTGGTTAGCGACACCGCCCTGTGGGCTCGCAGTCGCCCAGAGGACACGGGACGCTCGGCGCACGACACACGGCACGCACAGTCACTCAAAACCACCAGCTTTAACCACAAAATAAGCATTCGTGAGGGAAACGGTGACTGTTATCCCGGGGGCGATTCTCAGAAATGGCGCGCACAAACGTGACAGACGGTGACGGACGCGCCGGCGTTTTGGCGGGCGCAGGTGGGGGGGAGACGCCTCAGGGTCGTGTGGACGAGGTCGACTCGGCACCGGCCCTACCCTGCCCTTCTGTTCCTTCAAAGCATTTTTCTCTTTCCGATTTTCTCTTTATTTTCCCTCAGGGTCTCTTTCCCTTCCACCAACGCTCCTCAGCCCAAGGGGGAAAGGACAAACCCAGGAACTTTCCTCTGCTCCTGCTCACACTCTCCGTCTCTCTCCCTCCGCCTCTCTCGGCAGCGGAAAGCTCCAGAAGGAGGGGAGTGCAGGCCTCTGAGGGAAAGGTGAGGGCTTCGTGCTCGGGCAGGGAGCACAAGGCTGGCTCTGGGGTCTCCAGACCCCTCTCTAGCCGCAGAAACACCCGCAGCCTCAAGGGAAAACGTTTCTAGTGTCACCATTTTAGGAGTGAGGGAAGCTTTCCCGGAAGACCTCTCAGCGGACACCATCTCACGTCCCATCGCCCAGCTCTTGGTCACCTAACCGGCCCTAACACAGTCACCGGCAAGGAGACCTGCCCGAGTGGATCAGACCCACCGAATTCACGCCTGCAGCTCGGGATGGGGTCACTCTTCCATGACTCAAGTGCTTGCCCCGGGTTTTCACACACCTCACTCCCTTTCATCACTCTGGCCTCCGCACCAATGCCACCTCCTCAGAGGAGCCTTCCAGGAATAACCCACATAGAGTGACCTCGCCCAGGCACCCCCTCTCTTCTGTTCTCCCGGGCATTTATCACAATCATAAGTCGTCCTGCTCAGTGATGTTTTCTACCAGGTAGACACCATCATTCTTGGCATTTTACGGGCAAGGAAAGCAGAGGCATGTTCTTTGGTCCCTTTAAGGGTCAACACGGAGTCTGCACGGATGTGGGTGTTACCACCTTGGCTTCCCCCCGTCATTTACCTGCGTTCCCCCAAATTGTGGATATGGGGTGCCCTGGATTTTTTTTAAATGATAAATCTGAAAAAAACTACTATAATTTGGGGCACCTGGCGGGCTCAGTCAGTGGAGCATGTGGTTCGATTTTGAGCCCCAGGTTGCGTGTAGAGATGCCTTAAAAAAATAATAGTAGGAGCACCTGGGAGGCTCAGTCGATGAAGCCTCTGCCTTCGGCTGAGGTCATGGCCTCAGGGTCCTGGGATCGAACCCCGCATTGGGCTCTCCGCTCAGCTGGAGCCTGCTTCTCCCTCTCCCACTGCTCTTCCCCCCCACCTCGTGTTCTCTCTCTCTCGTTCACTCTCTCTCTCAAATAAATAAAAATAACAATAAACTTAGAAAAATTACTCTGATGCCCGGAACGGGCTGGGCAACTGTGCCAAGTGCTCCCAGGTGGAGCCCATATCCCTGCACTTGGCCAGGACCGCTTTAGCACTGGCTAGTGCCCTACCCGTGAAATACGGGGAATATCTTCTGTGCCTGTGAGAGTCGGGGGCAAGCACGGGTCACGCGGACAAGGAGCTGGCGGAGGCAGGGCAGGAGCGCGGGCGGTGGGGGACATTCGGTCTGGCCGGTGGGGCTTCTCAACCTCCACACTATTGACAGGTGAAGCTTGATAATTCCTTGCTCTAGTAGGATGTTCTGTGTCCCAGCCTCTACCCACCTCCGTCCCCTTCCCCCGGGCCAACTGTGACAACCAAAATGTCTCCAGGCATCTCCAAGGGTCCACTGGGAGGCAGAACCGTCTCTGGTTGAGGCACCTGGATGGCTCCGTCGGTGAAGCATCTGTCCTCAGCTCAGGTCATGATCCCGGGGTCTCAGGATTGAGTCTTGCATTGGGTTCCCTGCTCAGCGGAGAGCCTGCTTCTCCCTCTCCCCTTCTCTCCGGTTTATGCTTTCTCTCTCGCTTGCTAAAAAAAAATAAAATCTTAAAAAAAAAAAAAAAGAATCACCTCTGCTTGAGAACCACTGCTCTAAGTGGTTGAACTCAGACTTGAGCCTGCATCAGAACCCCACGGGGGTGGGAGGCGGGGACTGGGGGGGGGTTGGGTAAACAGTGCTGGGCCCCCCCTCTAGAGCTTCTGGTCTGGGAGGTCTGGAAACCTTACGTGGAGAAGTCCCTGCTCTCGATAATCAAGATTCTGTCTTTTGTTGTTGTTTTTCTTCTTCCTCTTTCTTTAAATAAAGATTTATTTCCTGTTGCAGGGAGATGTGAAAGCCATCGACATACGGGGTCAGTTAAGAGCCCACCGGGACGTGTGCATCGTGCTAAACCTTAAGGTATGTGCAGCCCAAGAGGGAGCGATGATCTTGCGCTCCTGGGGACAAAGGCTCCCGTGTACTCGGTGTCACCCTGCCCCGCACCTGCGAGCCTGAGCCTGCGGACTTCCATGGCAGTTGCCATGTGCGACCACTAGGTGGTGGCAGAAGCCAAGTCATAAAGTGGCCGTCTCCTGCAGAAGCTAGCTGCCCGCCGGGGTGGCCTTTTGAAGGCTTTCTTCCCGGGTTAACACAGGAAGCCCCAGCCCTTAGACACTCCCGTGCCGCCGTTATGGAGTTTTCCAGATTATCCGACTCTGCCTAACAGTTTTCCTTTAAATAGCTCGATTTACTTATTTACTTTCATTTTTTTAGAGACAGGGAGCAGGAACGCACGGAAGTGGTGGTGTGGGGCGGATCGAGGGAGAGAGAATCTCAGATACAGGCTCCCTGCCCGGCGAGGACCCCATAGCTGGGCTGCATCTCACAACCCTGAGAATGTGATCTGAGCCGGAACCAAGTGTCCGAATTCGGCTTAACTGCACCGCCCAGGACCTCCCTCCCCAGCATGTACATCTTTTTTTTTTAAGATTTATTTATTTATTTATTTGTTAGAGAGAGAGCGAGCGAGCCCAGGCAGACAGAGAGGCAGGCAGAGGCAGAGGGAGAAGCAGGCTCCCTGACGAGCAAGGAGCCCGATGTGGGACTCGATCCCAGGACGCTGGGATCATGACCTCAGCCGAAGGCAGCCGCTTAACCAACTGAGCCACCCAGGCGTCCCTATTTTTAGAGATTTTATTTTTGAGTAATCTTCTACACCCAAGGCCGTTTGCCCCACTGAGTGAGGGAGCCAGGAGCCCCTCTTTAAACAGCTTCGAATGCATTTGCAAACATAGGCCTTTCACAATTAAGCAGGGCCCTGCTTCCGTGGAGTTCTGGCCACAGCTGGCCACAAACACCTGGGGTAGGAGGGAGGGGAAGGGTGGGAGGGAGGGACGGGGATTAGGGGAAGAGGAAGGGAGGTGTGCTCTCTGAATTTACTGGTGTGAGATTCCCAGAAAAAGCGGTTTCCCTTCAGCCCTGTCCTTAAAAGGCAAGTGGGTAATTATTAGACATTTTAACCACGTATTGACACCGGCTGAGCTTTCTTTTTGAAGCAATTAGTATGACTTAAGAACACTCTGTGGCAAGTCCGTATATATATATGGTCTTAAAATTACCTCTCATGTTGGGAAAATGAAATCGGTCCTGCCCATGTGAAGCAATAGGTGATGAAGATTCAGCAAGTAATGTCATCCGTAATATATTAATTCCTAAAACTGTGCTCCAAGTTGTAGAATTTCAGAGCCAAGAGAGCTCAGAACGTAGATGATGGTAATAATAATAATCATCATCATAAGTATTATTCAGCGGCTCTGCTCTTAAAATATTTTAGAAACACATAGTTAATATGGCAGTTAATGAGGCATTATTCTGGGCCTCATGAGGTCACTCAGTGCGTCTCTGTTCAATCTCTAAACAAACGGAAAATGAACATAGTATGATAGAGTCCAGTGGCTTGGGTAACTGCAGTCACACATCCAGCCCCAGCCCTTATTTTGTGTAAGAAATGGAAACCAGGGGCTCCTGGATGGCTCAGTGTGTTAAAGCCTCTGCCTCTGGCTCAGGGATCGAGCCCCGCATCGGGCTCTCTGCTCAGCAGGGAGCCTGCTTCCTCCTCTCTCTCTGCCTGCCTCTCTGCCTGCTTGTGATCTCTGTCTGTCAAATAAATAAATTTTTAAAAATCTTAAAAAAAAAAAAGGAAATGGAAACCAGCTTTGTTCCCACGAGCTGATCCATGGTACATCTGGAAGAAAACCTTGTCATTCTTTTATATTGTGTCCTTAGGTGCATGAGAATGTGTGTGAGTGCGCACATGTGCACACACGCGCTCACGTGTGAGCACGCACATCACACACACACGTGCGCGCGCGGCTGTGCTTCCTGTTGCCACCAGGGAAGAACAGAAACCAAGCGACAGCACGACGTCTAGAAACACCCCTGGGCCCCCAGACGGCGTTAACATGAGGTTTCCGTGTGCTCACTCGTTCATCCACACAAGTAACTACTGAGCGGCTGACATGCGCCCAGGACAGTTTTGTAGTCTCCGATACAACCACGCATAAGAAAAAGTCCCGTGGGCTTTGTTTGTTTTTAAGATTTTTTTTATTTATTTGACAGAGAGAGCCAGAGAGCACAAGGGGGAGGAGGGAGGAATGGCAGAGGAGAAGGAGAAGCAGGCTCCCCACAGAGCGGAGAACCAGACATGGGGCTCCATCCCGGGATCCAGACCTGAGCGAAAGCGGAGGCTTCACTGACTGGGCCCCCCAGACACCCGCCCATGGCTCCAGGGAGGCAAGGATCTGTTTCTGAATGGGAGGGGAGTGAGGCGTGGCTAACCAGCTGCCCATAGTGACCCAACAGAACCCACTTCAAAGGTCCACGCAAGAAATGATCGAAACTTGGCAATGGGAAGCCAGAAGGGGTGATGGATGGGGGAGGTGCTTTGAGGGAGAAGAAACAGGACTTTCCGGCAGTCAGAAAGTAGAAGTGTGAAAAAAAGTCAGTCAGAAAGTAGGAAGTGTGAAAAAAGTCAAAGTTAAGGCTGGACCACCATATCCCTGGCTTGGGGATGATGGAGGATGTGGGACTCTGTGCGTTTTCCCCGCACATAGGGTGTGCACCAGAAGTGTTATATGGTATCAAAACTAATATTCCCCTATTCTAATGCTCTGGAATGTCCCTATCAACTATATGTTTCTCAAATATTTTTTAATATTTTATTTATTTATTTTTTAGAGAGAGAGAGAGAGAAAGCACGAGCTCAGGCAGAGAGGCAGGCAGAGGCAGAGGGAGAAGCAGGTTCCCTGCCGAGCAAGGAGCCCGATGTGGGACTCGATCCTAGGACGCTGGGATCATGACCTGAGCCGAAGGCAGCCGCTTAACCAACTGAGCCACCCAGGCGTCCCTGTTTCTCAAATATTTTTAAAAATTTACCCAAGAACTCTGCTCAGCCTTTCCTAGAAAATCACTCATCTGAGATTTTCAAATTTATTACTATAAATGAGCATCTGCTATCTATTTACCTTGGAAACCTGATCTGTATATGTGTCTACTTTAGGTCATTCAAGACTGATAACGTGTGTGTTCTGTCCTTTTTTTCCCAGCTAGGTCTGCCAACCCTGGGACTATTTTTAAAGTTCAGCTTCTGATATTTGCATATCAATGCCTCTTCTTTTCTGGCTTCTGATTCCTTGATTACTGCTTTTGTCCTTACTGAGATTGTCCTTACTGATTTTGTCCTTACTGAGATTATATCTGCTTCTTAGATTTTCTGATTTTCTTTTACAATGTTACTGATACAAAGTTGACCTACAATAGGCGAGAGGTACTTAAAATGAACAACTTGATGCTTTCTGATCAAATATATACCTTCAAAACCATCACCACAGTCAAGACAGGAAACCTATCCATCACCCCCAAAAGTTTCAGGCATGCTCCTTCCTAATTGCCCCACATGCCCTCCAGCAGCCCCCTCCCCAGAACACCACTGATGTGCTTTCGGTTGCTATAGAGTCACTTGCATTTTCCAAACTATTATAGAAGTGCAGTTATATGATACACATTTTTGGTCTGGCTGCTTTTCTGTAATGATTTTGAGGCTCATTCACGTTCCTGTGAGTAACAGTGGTTCATTCTTTTTTTCCCCACCGAGTAGTATTCATTGATGGCTATAACACATTTATTTATTCATTCACCAGTTAACTGGCATTGGGTTTGTCAGTTTCTGGCAATTGTCCTGAGTCTGTGGGGGGCAAAAATGTGGATGCAGTGACATTTCTGTAAGATCCAAGGGAGATAAAATGGTAGTTCCGACCAGGATAGCAGTATTGAGAAGATTCTAGATATTTTGAAAATGGAGCCACTGGATTTCTGACCATTTAAAAAGAATAGGAGATTGCATGAGATTTCCATTAGAAATCCCCCCTCTCCATTTCAACCCATGTTGTCTGGGTGGAACTGACCCTACAATCAACTCTAAGAATGTTCTGGAGTCTAACTAGTCAGTGAACCCCGCCTCCAATTCAACCACATGAACGGTCCTGAGGTTGGTACATATCTCAGGCACAGCCGATGAGCACACAGGAGACATTTGCTAGGGTTTCAGGAAAAAAAGATGATTGCTCTCTTGTCCCCAAAATAATTTGGTGTGGTATGGTGTGTTGCTGCCCAGAATACAGAGGCTGGGGCTACCGGGAGACCATCAGGTAGAAACTGAGGATCAAGTCAACACAGTGGAAGTAGCATGAACAGAGAAAGAGAAACTGGATTACTGTCAACATTGTTTAAGCTGCTGGATAGAGCCTCACCTGATTCCCACATAGCAGCCCTCCCTATCATGTACATCCACGAATCCTGGTTATTTTTAAAGCCAGTCTGAGATCGCTTTTGAGATACTGAATGGAGGAGTTGGTGCTCTGGATGAAAAGTGCATCTAAGGTGATAGACCAGAGGGACAGGCGGTCCCTTGTTTATGGGAGATGAGAGAGAAGCAGGCATCCGTGACCGTGCTCCCAGATACCTGGTTTCACAACCCACTGAAGGAATGAGTAAACAGGAGAGGCAGCTTCTTCAGAGAGATAGGGTAAATATTGGTTTGTTGAAATGGAGGTGCTACTCAAACGTCCGGAGAGGCACTGGACCACGTGGGATTATGCACACATGCGTGTGATATGCTCAGTGCCACATTGCCCTGGCTGTTGAGGGTTATTTCAGCCTCAGATCTCTCTCTTCATAGAGAGGATAGGGCGGAATAGTGCCAAGCGGTTTTATGTATAATGACATTGTAAATATTTTATTAAGTGTGTGCAAATCTTGTCTTCCCCCAAGGCCTGTCTCTGTTCTTTTGTGTCTCTCTGTACCAAGCGGTGAGTGGGCGGCCCAACAGTGACGGGCATCGGAGGCCGGGCCACTGAAGGATGCCACATCTGGGCTACTAGGAAAATATTTAGGCCTAGGAATCATGGAAACTCCAAGATGAAAAGAAAAAAAATCGATCTGGGAGCCAAGGTGGGATTTGGGGGAAGATAGGAAAAGCCCTGCTTACCGGGAAACTGGTGCGTCCAGAGCTGCTGGGGTTTGGAAGGGATGGGTGCAAATTAGGGACCAGCGCCCTCTGGTCACACAGACCCCTGGATACGTGGCTTGGCTGATGGGTGACACTTGTGTGGGAAGAAAAAGGTATCCGTTCCTGGAGGCAGGTTGAGCAGAGAGCAGGGACCATGGCATGGTGAGCAGACAGGGAGCTGGATTTCAGCTCCGTCCTAGGTGGGAGTTTCCACGCAATGCACAAACTGCACAGCTGTACGCAGCCCGGTGAGCGCCGTTTCTTTATGGGTAAGAGCACGGGCTTGGGAGTCCTGGTGCCTGGGTTTGAAGCCAAGCTTTGCAGTTTGCTGTGTCCTCAGGCAAGTTTACAACCTCCTCGTGCCTCCATTTTTTCCTTATCTCTGATATAGGAGGATACCATGAGGATTCAGTGACCTAACACATGCGAAGTGTTAGAACAGGACCTGGGCTGCCAGGGGCGCCTGGGTGGCTCAGTGGGTTAAGCCTCTGCCTTCAGCTCAGGTCATGATCCCAGGGTCCTGGGATCGAGCCCCGCATCGGGCTCTCTGCTGGGTGGGGACCCTGCTTCCCCCCCTCTCTCTGCCTGCCTCTCTGCCTACTTGTGATCTCTCTCTCTCTCTGTCAAATAAATAAAAGCTTAAAAAAAAAAAAAAAGAAAATATCTCTGCTAACTCCAATCCACTCCCAAAATGTAACCGCAATGGCTCATCCTGTAGATACTGTTCTCAACCTGGACACCAGTGACAAGCATTTTCCTTAGTGGAACCTGCGGGGCTCAGTTGGTTAAGCATCCAATGCTTTTTCTTTTCATCTTTTTTTTTTTAAGATGGAGCCATTCAGGCGCCCCAACTAAGGGGTTTCATAGCAAATGAGGTGGATAAGAAAATTCACATTCATCTTAACCCCAGAGTGTCCAGGACTGGTGGGATCCCTGACACACAGCCCACTTCTTTTTCATGAGCCTCCCAACACTTACTGGCTCGGTTTATTCTTCAGATCCACACCCTTCTATTTCTTTTTTTAAGAGAGAGAACATGTAGGGCGCCTGGGTGGCTCAGGAGGTTAAGCCTCTGCCTTCGGCTCAGGTCATGATCTTGGGATTCTGGGATCCAGGCCCACATTGGGCTCTCTGCTGGGTGGGGGGCCTGCTTCCCACCCCCTCTGCCTGCCTCTCTGCCTGCTTGTGATCTGTCTGTCAAATAAATATATAAAATCTTTTAAAAGAGAGAGAGAGAGAGAAAACATGTGAGCAGGGGGAGGGGCCAGAGGGAGATGCAGACTCCCCGCTGAGCAGAGAGCCTGATGTGGGGCTCTATCCCAGGACTCTGGGGCCATGACCTGAGCTGAAAGCAGACACTTAACTTTAACTGACTGAGCCACCCAGGGGTCCCAGATCCATACCCTTTTAAACCTAAGACCAACTGGAAACCTTTCAAAGGCTCACGGTTTCCCCCTTTCTTCTAGAAAGCTGCCCCTCCCGCCCCTCCCCCTCTGAGCACTTCCTTCCTCGGTAGCATCCCTATCAGACAGTCTGTGTCTGAAATCTATTCCTCTAGATCCTCACGTAGTTCATGCATTCTCCTACTGTCATTGTTGACTCAAAACATCACCTCACCAGGCACGTTTTCTGACTCTGTTATCTTGCGGAACCCTTGCCCCCAAACTGCTCAGATTACTTTATTTTCACTTAGTATTTACGCTTTCACTTTATTTAGTTCTTTTTCTGACTTCTGGGCTCGCTGCCTGCCCACCATTACTAACATTCAGTCTTCTTTTCAGGTGCCTTAGTACAGTGTTTTAGGTTTCTTCATTTGGGTTGTGTACATTCTCTTAAAATTTATCCTTACTTTGGGTTCTGTAACTCAACCCAAGTCTGTCTGCTGGACAGACAGCAGAGCTGATCATGATCACTGGTTCGCAGCAAGGAAAGGGTTTATCCAAGAGGCAGCTAGATGAGGAGACAAGGAGGTGGGAGGGAGAGCTTCAAACCCGCCTTCCGGAAGGGGGGAAGAACAAGTTTTTTTTATAATCACAGGAGTTGAGGCTACATGCATATTGCTGGAAAGGGTCAGGGAGCATGACTTTTCATGAGTAAGGATGGAGTGTGCATAATGAGCAAACATGTGTGTAACATACATCCCACGTTTGGGGGTAAAGACATCACCAGAAGGAAGCAAAACCCAGCCCCTGATGTCGGGACAAAGGGAAGCAACTTAGGGCATGTTCCAGGAGCTGGGATAAGCTGGATGAGGCCTTGGGCTCATTTTCTTAAGAAATAAATGCAGGGCCTTCTCCTTGTTCACGGACTGGGGCTGTATCACTTGACCTTGAGTTCCAGGCTTGTGCAGAGTCACTAGTGGGTTTGTTGGTGGGGTCTGAAAAGACACAGTAACTTATTGGGGGAAACAGTTGTCTAAAAAACAAGATTAAAATTTTCTGCTAGTTTTAACCTCATTAACCCATGGGGCACTGTTTCAGTTTTGCTGTGATTAAGATAGAGTTTTACATACTTTCTAACCTACTAATGCCATCAAATAAATAGGTACCAGTGTTTGAAGAGCACATTTATAAAATTGGAAAGATGCCACCCATGTAATGTTGAATGAAATGGTTCATAAAATGTTTTCTAGACCTGCACCCTTCAATAGGGTAACCACTAGCCACACTGACTATACATTTTTTTGCCTTTTTAAAATTTAAATTCGGGTGCCTGGGTGGCTCAGTGGGTTAAGCCTCTGCCTTCAGCTCAGGTCATGATCTCAGGGTCCTGGAATTGAGCCCTGCATCGGGCTCTCTGCTCAGCCGGGAACTTGCTTCCTACTCTCTCTCTGCCTGCCTCTCTGCCTGCTTGGGATCTCTCTCTGTCAAATAAATAAATAAAATCTTAAAAAAATAAAAAATAAAATTTAAATTAAATTAATTAACTTATAGTGTATTATTAGTTTCAGAGGTAGAGTTTAGTGATTCACCAGTTGCATGAAACACCCAGTGCTCATTCCATCAAGTGCCCTCATTAATGCCCATCACCCCATTCCCCAACCCCACACCTCCCCTCCAGTAACCCTCAGTTTGTTTCCTATAGTGACTATACACATTTAAATTAAAATAACTTACAGAGCACCTGGGTGCCTCAGTTGGTTAAGCGTCCAACTCTTGGTTTCAGCTTGGGTCCTGATCTCAGCGTCGTGAGATCAAGCCCCACATCAGGGCCCCTCTCACTTGTGTTCCCTCTCTCAAATAAATAACAATTAAAAAATTAAAAATAAATTAAAAATGCAGTTCTTGTCACACGAGCCATACTCATCCTACTCAGTAGTCAGCTGTGGCTTGTGGCTATTAACAGCACTAAGAAAGACTATTTGCAGCAACACAGAGATCTGTTGGGTAGTACTGACTTAAAATATGAACTTATTTAAAAATAAAGTATATATGTCACAGATATCTTCGTGTGGGGGGCACACATCAATTAAAGGTTTTCTCTCTATTACATAACATAGATTTATTTAACTTTTAATTTTTAGAGACTACAACTTTATTGACTGGGTATGAAATTTTAGAATATTTGAAATTACCACACTCCTTGTAGAAATCCCTATTTGACCAAATACTTTACTTTTTAAAATATCTGCTTTAGGGGCACCGGGCTAGCTCTGTCAGTAGAGATGTGACTCTTGATCTTGGGGTCATGAGTTCGAGGTCACGTTGGGAGTGGAGCCTAGTTCAAAAAAATAAAATATTTTAAAATTATTATTGAATATTATTATTAAATATTTTAAAATGTCTCCTTCATAATATCTGTTTACTTAAAAAATTCTTCATCATATGGTCCAACAATTCACTTCTGGGTGTATATCTAACCCAAAGAATTGAAAACAGAGATTGAAACAGATATTTGTACACCCCGTGTTTATAGCATCATTATTCCCAATAGCCCAAAGATGAAAGCAACCCTACATGTCCATCCATGAATAAATGGATAAACCCAATGTGGTGAATGCACATGATGGAATATCATTCAGCCTTAGAAAGGAAGACAAATTTGACACATGCCATGAGACGGATAAACCTTGAGGACATAATGTTATGTGAAAAAAGTCAGACACGGGCCTGGGTGGCTCAGTCGTTAAGCTATTGCCTTCAGCTCAGGTCATGACACCAGGGTCCTGGGATCAAGCCCCACATCAGACTTCTCTGCTCTATGGTGAGCCTGCTTCTCCTTTGTCCTCTGCCTGCTGCTCCCCCTGCTTGTGCTCTCTCTCTGTCAAATAAATAAATAGAATCTTAAAAAAAAGATTCTGTCTGTCAAATAAATAAATAGAATCTTAAAAAAAAGATTCTATTTATTTATTTGACAGACAGAGATCACAAGCAGGCAGAGAGGCAGGCAGAGAGAGAGGAAGGGAAGCAGGCTCCCCGCCGAGCAGAGAGCCTGACATGGGGCTCGATCCCAGGACCCTGGGATCATGACCCGAGCCGAAGGCAGAGGCTTTAACCCACTGAGCCACCCAGGCGCCCCAATAAATAAAATCTTTTAAAAAATAAAATAAAACAGCCAAATTATGGAAGCATCCCAAGTGTCCGTCCATAGATGAATGGATAAATTACATATACATATATATGATGGAATATTATATATATGGAATATATATAATGAAATATATATATAATGTAAATAAAGACTATATTTATAATGGGATATTACTCAGCCATAAAAAAGAATTACATCTTGCCATTTGCAACAACATGGATGGATGTAGAGACTAACACGCTAATGAAATTAATCAAAGGGCGCCCGGCCGGCTCAGTCAGTAGAGCATACAACTTTTGATCTTGGGGTTGAGAGTTTAAGCCCCACGTTAGGGATAGAGATTACTAAAAAACAAAAATAAAAATAAATAAAAACTTTTTTAAAAGATGGGGCACCTGAGTGGCTCAGTTGGTTAAGCATCCGCCTTTGCTTCAGCTCAAGTCACGACCTCCTGGGTGGTGGCACTGAGCCCTGTGTCAGGCTCTGAGCTCAGCAGGGAGTCTGCTTGAAAGAGTCTCTTCCTCTGCCCCTCCCCCACTCAAGTGCCTGGGTGTGCGCTCTCTCTCGCTCTTGATAAATAAATCTTGTAAAAAACTTTTTAAAAAAGACACATGTTAAAATATACTATACTAGTCAGAGAAAGACAAACACTGTATGATTTCACTCATATGTGAAATTTAAGAAACAAAACAAATGAACAAAGGAAAAAGAAGAAAAAACCAGACTCAACTATAGAGAACAGACCGGCGGTCACCAGAGGGGGGTGGGGAACATAGGTGAAGGGGATTATGAGTACAGGTACCATGATGAGCACTGGATAATGTAGAGAATTGTTGAATCCCTATACTGTACAGCTGACATTAATATAACACCGTATGAAAACTATACTGGAATTAAGATAAAAAAATAATAAATCATTGGCCACTGACAAATGGTTCAACCTTCAGACCCTCTCCCTTTCCTGGAGGTCAGGGTGGAAGACCAGAAAGTACCAATTCTGATTTCTCTCATCACTGGAAATTCCAAAGATTTTAGAAACTGTGCTAGAAACAGGGATGAAGACCAAATAAATGTTTCTTACTAAAATGCACAATTACTGTGTTGGCTGAAAAAAATGCTCTATTAGTATGTTTATTTTCATTGTTCTCCAGATCTGCTGGACTCTGGATCTACGATCAGATCAGTTGGTAGGGCTGTGTGGTGCCTGTATCTGTCTCCACCCCCTGAAGCTCTGTTTACCATCTCCGGCAAGCTCAGCTTCTGGAAAAGCTGAAGGTATGCTTAGAAGAGAGATTTAGACCCAAGGCTAAAGACATAAAATATACCGAATGTCTCGCTCTGGAGAAATAAGACAGTTGAGAATGAGATGGGTGCCATTTTCTGTAATTTCTATGCCCAAGGGGGAAAGATAAGAAAGAAAAATGGAAGAAGCCAGTCTGTATATTCAAACGTGAACGTAAACTCACTCCCACCTTCCTAGCCCAATATGGAACTTACTACCCCCTGGGAAAGCCACGCATTAGGCGGCCCCTGGCAGAACACACCTAAGGACTGATTCTTCTATTAAGTCAACCATACCTTCCACAAAAGTTTACTGATTATTTACTATGTTCCAGGCCCTGGGAAGACATCAGTGAACAAAATTCCCATTCTCCTAGGGTTTCTGGACTCCAGCTGGGAAGGTGGCCAGTGGAATTCCTTGAGGGGAGCCACTGACTTGGGGAGAGCCTTCAGAGATGATAACCAATCCCCTTACTGCATGGAACCTGATAAGGCATTTGAGTAGGTTTCTCTTCTAGCTTTATCCTTCTTTTATCCTTCTACCCTATCCTTCTTCTAGGTTTATCCTTCTTTTGAGTAGGAATATCTTCTAGTTCCCAAGAGATAGTTGGGGTTGACTCCACCATGTGGGAGGACTGGGCAGTCAGGAGGCTCGGCTTGTGAATGACAGTGGGATTACCTTGAACCCTCTCATCCCAGAGATCCTGTTGCTGGTCTTGTCTCTGTTCTCAGTCTTGATCATCAGGTTCTCTTTTTCTCTGGACATGGAACCTGGATCTCCGATTTTGAAACCAAATCTAAGTGTGTAAAACACTGAGAATTAATTAAAGCAAGTGATGTCATGCAAGTTTTGCCACTGCTTTTGTCATAAGGCAGAAGGAAGAGTGGGATGGTTTGTTTAGGCTTAATTTCAAAATCACTGACATTCCGTATGATATCTAGGAAAGTCTATTGGGTCAGGAGATAAAGCCCAAAATTCCGAACCTCACACCTAGTACCTGCATGATGGGTTTTATACCTTCTTCCATGACCCAGGATAGTACATCTGTCTAGGAAAATATTTTCCATCCTACAATAATACATAATGGATTGCTACTCCTAGCCTTTGCCCATAAATTACACACATACATGCACATTAGACACAGATGTTAAATACATGTACACATTTTATAATAACATAACTTTGGAAAAACACATGTTTTTATATATTACGCACACACTCACGTCCCACAGCTGCTACTTTTGGTTTTCACAGAGGTTGCAAGCAGAATAAAGCACAGGTCTGGAGTCCAAAAACCAGACTTTGGAAAGGTCACATAATATCCTGAAGGCTTTCGCGTCCTTCCTGATGGTATAGGCCACGCTGCCGATGAATGCTGGTCTCCGAAAACCCGCACATACATAGCCCTGTCCATGGCGTCTACACCCATCGTAACCCCCTTTCTCTGTCCACATGCTTGTGATAGCTACAAGAATTAGTCCCCTGTTGACAAAGCCGTTCAGATAGTTCTCATTATTTCTGCACCTACCTCTTGATCCTAAGGAAAAATATATTCAGCTTTGAATTCGGAGGAGAAAACTAGCCCAGAGAATATCAGAATGATCTTATTAGGACATGATTCGCTTCATATTCTACTGCTGAGTTCTGTTTTCTTCTCGCTCGGCTCATGCTCTTTCAGAAACCCGCCAAACCGATTACTCAGAAGCCCACCGCCATCTCCCTCGTCTTCTCGACAAAGTCTCCCAGCCTTCACTGGGACACATCGTCTCCTCGCCAGAGCTTGGGGGCCTTGTGGAAGCTGCCTCCTAACTATGCGTTCTAGGTTTCCCAGGTGGACATGTCCCATCTTGTGGGACTCCTTATATTCTTCGAGAACCCTGTCCTCCTGCTGGGTAACATCCTACCAGCCAGCCAGCCAAGCTAAACACGCCGTGTCTTCTGGGTTGGTTCATCTCTTTCCTGTTCCGTGCCATCCCTGTCCTCCACACCCCACCCAGGCCCTGTGTTATCAGTCTGTGTCCATGCTGTCTCTTAAACACCCCTTTCCATGCCTCAGCCTCCTTGACTTCTCCCTCATTGTCCAACCTATTTCCAGTCTCCATAGTGGAGTCCATTCTTCACTTCGGAGGGAGCGAAGCTATTTCAGACTGTAACCGTAGCACGCTTTCTCCTCTCCCTTAGTTCCTCAGGCACGTCCTTACCACCCAAAGGATGAAATATAAATCCTTCTAGCGAACATTTTCCAAGTGTGTAATCCAGTTCAAGACTTCTGAGCATGCCTTAGCATACAGGGATTAATCAGAGATAGGCCCCATCTCCCAGCTCACAGGCTAACAAATGATGTCACATTCGGGTTTTGTCCACCATCTTAACTGGCTACAAGTAGCTGGCCCACACATGAGGCCCCCTTAAGTATCTTTATGACAACCCAGTTCACCAGCCCATAGACAGATCTGCAATTCTCTGGAAGCCACAGGGCTGCTCTTAGGAATCCAGTCTGCCACCAGTGCTGCCCTTCCTAACCCCCTCTATCCAGGTCTTCCCCTGGAGAGTTTCCCCTGATTGTCAAGCCTCAGATCAAGTTTTCCTCTGTGAAATGATCTCTGGCCAGACGCATCCGCTTCCCTGTCAGTACCAAACTCATTTGCTCACTCATGTTCATCTAGGAAGTGAATTCGCACGACTTAATCGTACCATCGAACTATGGTTCATTTGCCCATCTCCCTTACTATTTTCCAAGCTTCTGTTTTCATGAATGCCTCATAGGTAGGCCTGCTCCTCACACATGCCAGGCGCTCCGTACGAGTGCAGCATGAAAGACACAGGAGGGGGGGAGGAAGAGAGCAGAGAGGATGCAGCATCAGTCCCACTCGTGAGCATTCGGTTCCTGGTTACTGCAAGGAGCACTGGTGTGGAAATACACATGCAGTACACCACTCTGGCAGAATCATACTCCGTCAGAACCCTGCATTGCTGGGACACCGGGTGGCTCAGCTGGTAAAGCGTCTACTTTCAGCTCAGGTCATGATCCCAGGGTCCTGGGATCTCGCCCCGCATCGGGCTCCTCAGTCAATGGGGAGCCTGCTTCTCCCTCTTCCTGCTGCTCTCCTTCCTTGTGCTCCCTCTCTGACAAATAAATAAATAAAATCTTCTTTTTTAATGAAGGGATCCTACATTTTTGAGCTAAATGTTAAATCTCTAGACAAAATAATTCCAACCTCATGGGATAATTAGAAAGGTTGAGAAACATGGCAGATCTAAAGACTTTAGCCAAATGTCTGGCTTGTATTCAAGGTAAAGCAACATTCCTTCCTTCCTTCCTTCCTTCCTTCATTCAATGAATTCTTACTGTCATGTGCCAGGCGCTGTTCAGGAAACAAATAGGAAACTGTCCAACGTGCCCCTTCCTCACCACCCTCCAAATCCAACTATGGCCATTGCCGCAACCATGATGCCAAAGCTGAAGAAGCAGAATCAGCAGCAGCAGCCCTCACTGCCAGAGCAGGAGGGAAGAGACTGGAGATGAGAAGGACAGGAGTCCCACTGGCCCACGTGGCCTCCTGGCCAATGGAAAGCCTGATGACTCCAAGTCAACTCTTCACAGAGGTCCTCCAGAATCAAGGGTCCAATGATTCTATCACTGCTGAGTCTCCCACCTCCTCCCTGGGTAAAGGCTCAATTCAAGGAGGCCAAGGTCCCTGGTGTGGTCCAAACAGTTGTGGTCGGTAGAGGGGTGACTGATGCTGAATCTCCTTTTCCCAGACAGGATCACCAGGGTCCCTTCTGGGGAGGCTTTCACAAAGAGCAGAGAAACTCTCAAAGGTTCAAAAGCCGGTCTCTTAGGCAGACCTGCCTGCCCAAGGATGGACCCGAGGTCACAGAAGACAAATCCAACTTCCCTGTATTGCTGACACTTAGCCAAAAAGGGCCACTGCCGATAGGAGGACCTCTGTGCCTTCTACCCCTCAGGCATCAGCGGACCTCCTCTGGGAGACTGCCTTCCCATCCCGGCTGGGAAGACCCCGCGGTGACCTGAAGGCCATATATTTCCCTGTGCCCCTGGGTGGCTACTGTGAGGCTATTCCCCTACCACCTTCAGTCAGGGACCCCCACCTGCATCTGCCGCCTCCCCGATTTGGGGTCCAGAGCTGTTTCTACAGTGAGGGACTCTCTAGTATCTTCTGTGCTTTTTTCCAGCCCAGCTAGTATCTTTATAATCATTGTTTTAAATTCTTATTCAGACATCTCGCTTCTGTCTATACTGATTAAATCCCTGGCTGCAGGTACTACCTCCTCTTCTTTCTTATGGGATGAATTTCTCCTCATCACTTTGTCCAGAAAAGAAGAAACAGAAGAAGCAAAAACAACTCCTACCTTCCAAAAGGTGGTTGTTTTTCTACTTGTAGAATTGGAGTATTTGTTCCCTCAGACCTCTGATTTCTCAGGTGTTGAGAATGATTTGGTAACTATCTAGTTGTATTTGAGTGATGAGACAAACCTAGGGTCCCCCACTCCTTCGTCATCTGGACTCCTCCCCTGGGCCCAGAGTGGCATCTTTGGTGGTGTGCAGTGTGCACTCCTTCTGACCAGCCTCCAGACTCCCTTCCAGGACCCCATCTTTGTTCCCTTCATCTGCCTCCTGGGTCCTTGTCCCCCTCTACAACGGGTGGCTGAACAGGAAACCACTTTGGTGCCGATGCTTCTGCAGCTGTCCCCGGTACTGCCCTCAATTCCTGAGAGCCCTGGAGAAGTTTCCTGCCATTCTTTTCTTCTAGCTGCTTGTTTCAAGTCCTTTCTATGTGACACGCCAGCGTGGCCAGCTGCTCTGTGGTATCCACCAGGTCATCTGACCTGGACTCAAGTCTGCATGGATGCTGGAGTTTCCCCCTGAAAGGCTACTCTCCTTGCTTTTGCATCTCATAGTTTCCGTGTCAGGAGTGTGATCCCCACCACTCTAGTCTTTGATCACTGTGCTTGTGAAATTGGGCATCCCTTTGTAGCCTTTCACAATGTGGGCGGCATCTTTGCTATAGTTAAGTTTTTCTGCCAAAATGAGTGAGGCTCTTTGGTGCCCTCTCAATTTTCCACACCTCCCAACATGGGAGAGTTATGGAAATTTCCAGAAGACTGCCTCCCTGGTCCTCCCCATTCTTCTACTGGTATCATTTCTTCCAGGTTTGAGGCATTCACTAAAGGCTCTGGTGGACTACCCTATCTCCTCTCCAGTCCACTTTAGACTATGTCACCGAGAGGCCACTAGTCCTTTTGTCTGAATTCTGTGACTCTCCACCCAGCTGGCCTTTGGGTGGAACCTGGACAATACTGTTGCCTTCCTCCAACCTTCTGTCACGTCCCTTGCACTGGTTGTTTTCTGTGAAAATGGCAGTGGACAGGCTCAGTTTTGAACTAGTCCTGAGGAAATGCGTCAGGTATGTGGGCAAGAGGGATGAGAGCCACTGGAGAACTGAGAATGAATTTTTAAAAATTTTTTAATATTAGCAATAAATGCAGTGAAAAGATTTTAAAAAAAGAATATTGATTACAACAAAAAACAACTGAAGGGGGTGAGAGCTAGCTGTGAGGAATCCTGGGCTAGAACCTACCAGATGGAGGGAACAGCTTGTGGAAAGGCCCTAGAGAGGCAATGTGCCTGTCATGTCCGCGTAGCTCCCCTTCCCATACGTCTCTATCTCTAGGACATGGACCAGTCAAATTCTTCATCACTTACTTGGACTCTTGACTCTGGAATGCCAATTTCTTTAGCGAGTTGCTCTCTGGTATCGATGCCAGGATAAGGGTTGTTCGTAAATGCCTGGATGAGGGCATGTAATTGTGAGGGAGTATAGCTAGAACGGCGCCGTCTGTCTTCTCTGCCTGGGACAAATGCGAGATCGAGGGTCAAAGAACATTTCAGAGGTCAGTTTACATATTCAGACAAGGAGCCCAAACATACCCCACTCTATCTCCCATCTAATTTGGAGCCTGTTGCTTCTCCTTAAGAGGGCCTTGCCCCAGCTTATTATGGGGAGAAAGTTCTAGAAGAGATGCAGTATACGGCTAGGTTGCTGGTTCTTTCCAGTGGAAAGAATGTAAGCAGAGGAGAGTCTCAGGCCCATGAACCAGAGCGCCCAGATGGTTCAGTCAGTTTAAGTGTCAGACTTTGGCTCAGATCATGATCCTGGAGTCCTGGGCTCGAGCCCCACCATTGGGCTCCCTGCTCAGCAGGGAGTCTGCTCCCTCTGGGCCTCACCCCACTCTCATGCTCTCTCTCTTCCTCCCTCTCTCTCATATAAATAAATAAAATCTGAAAGAAAAAAAGACGAAGGTTCATGAACCATGAAGGGAAGAATTTCCAGGGGCCATGTTGAACCCTGAACCAGAAGACCTGAGCAGGAAGGAGGTCCAGAGAGAGAACATTCTTTCCCGCTCGGAGCAGAGTTAGCTCCAGTGTAGAGAGGGACTTGGGCACCCAAGAGGCCCTGCCGGGGAACAGGAGTGGCGCAGACTATTTACTCTGAATCTCCTCTTCAGCGTGATCTTGGTCTTGGCTTGATTCTAAGTCCTCATCGAGTTCTGACTTTTTCTGGGACTGGTGGTGCCTAGCTCTTCGATTCTGAAACCAAATCTTAAGTAAGGAAAACAAAAGGAGAGAACTAAGTATGTTTATGTCATCTCAACCCCATCACTGCCTTTCTTCAAGGGCGTGTGTGAGATTCTTACTGGATCAAAGCTCAGGGTTGCTACTGATGCCTGTCACATCTGCCAAAGTCTTAGGTCAAGGCTTGGCATTTAGCATCTCCAAGGTCTGGTCCCAACAGGACTGTAGTAATCTTCTAAGTTAATAAGTAGATGCTGCAATTATGTATTTTACAGCTAGTCCAAGCATTTCCTCTTCTCTGAAGGAGTACCTGCCTGCCTCCTTCCCACTCCTGTAGGCTCTTTTGTCCTCAGTACCCACATTTGTGAAGTCAGACAAAGAGCAACATCAGTTGTCAGTTCTGGGTGTCAGTCAGGACACCTCAGGGCAGCCCTCTTGGGTCCCCTCCCTCTTTAGCTCTGTATTATCACTCAATAAACTTTGCTTTGTTGCCCCCTGCCCAAAGATACTCCATATAAAGCCCTTTGCAGATTGGTATATAGCTCTGCTCGATCAACAGATTCCTTCTCCCTTTCCAATTTTAGTCTTAAAGGTATAGAATTTGTGGGACACCTGGGTGGCTCAGTTGGTTAAGCGGCTGCCTTCGGCTCAGGTCATGATCCCAGCGTCCTGGGATCGAGTCCCACATCGGGCTCCTTGCTTGGCAGGGAGCCTGCTTCTCCCTCTGCCTCTGCCTGCCTCTCTGTCTGCCTGTGCTCACTCCTGCTCTCTCTCTCTCTCTCTGACAAAAAAATTTTTTAAAAAGGTATAGAATTTGTGATTTACCTGGACTCTAGACTCATCAGTGTTGACTTCCAAAGCCAGTCTTTGTTTGGTAGCATAACCTGGGTAAGGATTTTGGTCAAATGCCTTGATAAGGATTTTCAGTTGATCTTCTGTGAACCTAGTGCGGTTGCGTCTCTGATTCATTGCTATGATCTCTGTGGAAAGGTCAGGAGAGAGGAAGCATTCCATAGGCCGGCTTATACATTTCTTCTTTTTTTTTAAGATTTTATTTATTTATTTATTTGACAGAGATCACAAGTAGGCAGAGAAGAAGCAGGCAGAGAGAGAGGAGGAAGCAGGCTCCCCCCTGAGCAGAGAGCCAGGCGGGGACTTGATCCCAGGACTCTGAGATCATGACCTGAGCTGAAAGCAGAGGCTTTAACCCACTGAGCCACCCAGGCGCCCCCGGCTTATACATTTTAAACTTCAGGCTCTGCCTAGACTCTGATTTACCCTTTTCATTTGGAATCCACCAGAACCCAGTAGGAAAGAACTCTACCACAATTATAAAGCCCTTAAACACACAAGGGTGGTTCTATTTTTTTTAAAGATTTTATGTATTTATTTGAGAGAGAGAGAGAGAACACAAGCAGGGGGAGCAGCAGAGGGAGAAGCAAGCTCCCCACTGAGCGAGGAGCCTGATGTGAGCCTCATCCCATGACCCTGGGATCATGACCTGAGCTGAAGCCAGAGGCTCAACCGACTGAGCCCCCCAGGTGCAACCACAAGGGTGATTTTGAGCTTTGCTAGTTGATCTGAATGCCATGACTGGGAAGTCAAAGTCTTCTATTTTCAAAACCCATGGAAAATGGATGTGTTCTCTTTATATGGATTAAGAACAATGAGTCAAGAAAATCACAATTACAAATACTTGAACCCATAGAAATGAAGAACAGATGAAGTGTCATTAAGCCCCTCTCAGTTTTTCTGGTTGAAAAGTCTGGTACTTAGGGGCGCCTGGGTAGCTTAGTTGGTTAAGCATCTGCCTTCAGCTCAAGTCATGATCCCAGGGTCCTGGGGTTGGGTTCTACATCAGGTTCCTTGCTTAGCAGGGAGCCTGCTTCTCCCTCTGCTTGCTGTTCCCCCTGCTTGTGCACGTTCTCTCTCTCTCTCTCTGTCAAATAAATAAATAAAATCTTTTTCAAAAAGTCTGGTACTTATTAAACCATTTTGAAGTCCACTGCCCTCAGTAGCAGATAAACAGGATCACTTTCCAAAATGTTTCTTCTAAGGTTTTATTTATTTGACAGAGAGACACATCGAGGGAGGGAATACAAGCAGAGGGAGTGGGAGAGGGAGAAGTTGGCTTGCCGAGCAGGGAGCCCGATGCGGGACTTGATCCCAGGACCCTGAGATCATGACCTGAGCCGAAGGCAGATGCTTAATGTCTGAGCCACCCAGGTGCTCCTCCAAAATGTTTTTTAAAACACTGTGGGGAGTATACAATTACTTTTTTTTAAAATTTGTCAGAGAGAGAGAGAGCAAGCACAGGCAGACAGAGAGGCAGGCAGAGGCAGAGGGAGAAGCAGGCTCCCTGCCGAGCAAGGAGCCCGATGTGGGACTCGATCCCAGGACGCTGGGATCATGACCTGAGCCGAAGGCACCGCTTAACCAACTGAGCCACCCAGGTGTCCCGGAGCCCCTCTTTTTTAAAATTCCATACTTTCAATAGAATCTTCAAATAGGGGACAAATACCACATTACATTATTTTATTTTTTTATTCTTTTAAAGATTTTATTTATCAGAGAGTGAAAGCATGAGTAGGGGGAGAGGCAGAGGGAGAGGAAGAAGCAGACTCCTCGCTGAGCAGGGAGTCCGACATGGTCTTGCTCCCAGGACTGCAGGATATTGACCTGAACTGAAGGCAGACACTTAACCGAATGAGCCACCCAGTTGCCCCACATTACATGATTTTAGATACAGGATGCCACCTTGAAATAGCCAGATCTGGAAAGCCTGGGCATTTGTTTGGAACATATGATTCTGTAACACAATTGGACTTCGTGGACTGAGATGAGAAGAACAGATCCTGCGGATGCTTGAGGTTCAGTCGGAAGCACAACAGTGGTCCCGACAGGAGACCTGTGGTCCCGACAGGAGACTTTAGGGTACTGAGTGGCTTTGACTGACACCTCACAGGAAAGAGCAAGCGGACTCCGTCTCTGATACAGATCTGCGATATCGCTGAGGTCACTCTCAGGAAAGCCGCAACTCTCCATGATGCAAAAGAAAATCCAGTAAAAACTCCTAACTCTGGCTACTCATTGCATTCTTTAAGCAAAAGAATACATTTGGATTCCAGTCTCTAAGGATGCTTTTTGGTTTGATCTTTGAGAGTCCCTCCTAAAAGCCTAGATCTTCAATTTCATACCTGGTCTCTTGTACTACACTGAAAGGGGAAGGTAAACTTTATGTATGTATTTTTATTTACTTATTTTTTAGATTTTGAACTTTTCTGAAAGGAATGTCTACCCCCAGCCTGGGGGTTGAACTCACAACGCTGGTATCAGAGTCGTCTGCTCTGCCCCACTGAGCGAGCCAGTCACCCTGAAAGGGGAAAGCCAACTTCATTATCACCCACAATTCTTCTTAAATCATGTTGGTCAGGCCCTTAGCTATATCTTCGGCGTCCTCACATAGTGACCTACTTGACCTTACACCCCGGAATAAGTGCGTCCTCTAGCCGCCACACCTAACTTCTCTCCGCCCCCCAGCCAGGCCAGCTTCCTCCTATCCCAGAGCGTGGTGCTCGTTCCTCTCTCACTGTGACGTTCTTCCCACGGGTGACAGGATAACTTGCTCCTTTACCACAGGCTCCAGCTTAAGTGCTATCTTCTCAGGGTCCTTCCCGACTCTCCAGTCTAAGGCCCCTGCTCCATGCACCAAATAGTCTGTGACAGGATTTTTATTTTAAGATTTTTATTCATTTGAGATCTCGTAAGAGATCAGGAATGAGAAGGGGGAGGGGTAGAGGAAGAGGGAAAAGCAGGCTCCCCGCTGAGCAAGGAGGCCAGTGAAGGGCTTGGTCCCAGGACCTGGGACTGTGACCTGAGGAGAAGGCAGACATTTAACCCACTGAGCCACTCAGGTGCACCCGTGATTAATTTTCCTGTCGGCAAGTGATTGGCTCTGAGGTTGGCCTTAGGTGGAAAATCTCCCACAGGACACCACCCATCTTATACCGTCACTTACATTACTCTCTGTGCACAGGCCCTTGACTATCCATTCTAAGAAGGAAAAATTCCTTTACAATAAAAAGCTTAAAGGAAGGCCCTTAAGTAGCTGTAGCAGAACCTCTAACTAACCCAGACCAACTCCGTAGGGAGCAAGTGAAGGGATAAGCAGATGAGGGCTTCCTGAGACACTGACAGGTAGAGGCTGGGCTGGGAGGAAGACAGGAGGAGGAGCAGAAGCGACATGAAAGATGAGGAAGGAGGGCAGCGAAGTGATCAAAGCTGAGTAAGATCTCTTTCTTTCCTTTTTTTTTTTTAAAGATGTTATTTATTTGTCAGAGAGAGAACAAGCAGAGGGAGTGGTGGGCAGAGGGAGAACAGGCTGAGCTGAGCAGGGAGCCCGACATGGGACTTGATCTCAGGCCCGTGGGATCATGACCTGAGCCGAAGGTGGACACTTAACCGACTGAGCCACCCAGGCGTCCCAGCAAGATCTCTTTCATCAACCCAGGAGCATGCTTTAGCCCAATAAGCTAAAGGCTCCTTGAGAGCAGCATCAAGATCCAGTTCATCTCTGACTGGGGAGTGGGGGGAGCGGGTGAGAGGAGCACCAATTTCTGGACAGAGTTACAGTTCAGTAATTGCCAAGAGAGTCTGTACCCTAGAGGAACCGATGACCCATGGACATGTGGCTAATGCAAATGGAGAGTCACTGCCTTGTGTCAGTGGTAGTCTTCACTAACAAAGTTGGTGGGTTGGTAGCCCACCAACAGGGACTGCATTTCCAGGCGAAAATGCCAACAAGACATCTGAAGTAAACCTTATTTTAGGATATTTGGATTTACAGAAGTTGCAAAGATAGTATGAGGAGTTCCCATATAGTCTCCATCCAGTTTCCCCTATTATTCATTGTGGTTTTTAAAGTCATCTCTGCACCCAATGTGGAGCTCAAACTCATGACCCCAAGATCAAGAGTGATGCGCTCTGGGGCGCCTGGGTTGCTCAGTGGGTTGAGCCTCTGCCTTCGGCTCAGGTCATGATCTCAGGGTCCTGGGATCGAGCCCTGCTCGGCAGGGAGCCTGCTCTCCCCCATCCCTGTCTCTCTCTGCCTGCCTCTCTGCCTACTTGTGATCTCTGTCTGTCAAATAAATAAACAAATATCTTAAAGAAAAAAAAAAGGAGTGATGCACTCTACCAACTGACCAGCCAGGTGCCCCTCCCCTATTACTAACATATTAGTATAGTATATTTGTCACAACTAATGAATCGATACTGATCCATTATTAGTAACTAAAGTCCATACTTTATTCACATTTTTAAAGTTTTTATTTAAAAGTTTTTACCTAATATCCTTTCCTGTCCAAGGGCGCTCTTCAAGGTGCTACATTGGGTCATCGCATCTCTTCAGGGCCCCTTTGACTCTCACAGTTTCTCAGACTTTCCCAGTTTTCCATGATATGGACAGTTCTGAGGAGTCCTGAGCAGATTTTTTTTTGTAGAACCTCGTTGGAGTTTATCTGGTATTTTTCTATGATTACACTAGGGCTATGTTTTCTGAAGAGGAACTGAATAGGGTTTTGAGGGCAACCTAAAATGTACAGGGAGAATAAAAGCCCACAAAATAGATTATATATTTTGTTTAAAAAGATAAAGATGACAGAGTTAATTATCCAGATAAAATAGATTAGTACAATTCTTTCCCTGTGGTACTCACGCAGACACAAACAAGTAGACAAATGGAACCAGACAGAAAGCCCGTTACATGTGGGAACTTGAGATGGCTACAGCCTCCAGAATCTGTGCCGGGAAAGGATAGCCTAGGGTAAGGAAAATGGCTGACCGATGAAGAAAAACGAAGTTGAGCCATACAGTATGTGACATATTTGAGATGCCAAATTAAAGACATGTAAAAGGCAACAGTAAGTGGAAGATGATGTACAAGAAAACCTATGTTACACTGAGATAGGAAACAGTTACTTAAATAAAACACCAAACATGATGGGAAAAATTGCTGGAACTAAAGGCATCATAATTGAAAACTGCAGTTGAAAAGTTAAAAATCAGATAAAGCCAGATGCTTGCAATGATGGGGATTTTAACTGTTCAAAAACGTATTTCTAGAGTCCCTATTAAAAGCCAGACCCGGGGTGCCTGGGTGGCTCAGTGAGTTAAAGCCCCTGCCTTCGGCTCGGGTCATGATTCCAGCGTCCTGGGATCGAGCCCCACATCGGGCTCTTTGCTCAGCAGGGAGCCTGCTTCCTCCTCTCTCTGCCTCTCTGCCTACTTGTGATCTCGGTCTATCAAATAAATAAATAAATAAAATCTTTAAAAAAAATAAGCCAGACCCTCCCCTAGGCTCTTGGAGCAAAACAGAGAAGATAGCCATGGCCTCATGGAGAGTCAGGAGATAGCAAACAAGTGAAATGTATGTCAGAGGGTGAATATTTCCAGGGCAAAAAAGGAAGGAGAGAAAGTAGAGGTCGCAGAGGGTAAGGTCACAATTTTAAGTGAAGTAATTAGCAAAGACCTCACTGAGAAAATGACTTGAGCAAAGACTTGAAGCAAATGAGAGAGGAAGCCATGTTGACATTGAGACAGGTACGTTGTGGGAACTGGGGATAGCAGCTGGTACCTGCCTGGCCTGTTTAAGAGACAGCAAGAAGGTTAGACAGTCTGGAGAAGAGGATATGGAGCATTAGCAGGGAGGTCCTAACCTTAGGTGGGGGGTGGGAAGCCGATTATATAGGGCCTTAGAGGGCCATGTGGGGATGGACCAAGAAACGGTCAGATTCCTAAAATATTTGAAAGTTAAAGCCAACAGAATCTCCAGCCTGATTAGATGTGGGTCGAGGATATTTCCTAGATTTTTTTTGGCCGGAGCAGCCAAAACACAGCATGCCCCGTGTGAGGATAAACTTGGGCAGGGAGAGTTCGGGTGGAAACATGGAGAGTCCAGTTTGGTTGAGTTTGAGGGTCTGTTAGAGACAAGTCAACAAGGTAGACAGACAAATCCAAGGTTCAGGAGAAAAGTGGAGTCTGGAAGCTTCTTTGATTCCAAAGATATTCTGGTTTCTGAACTTCTTATGGCTCCCATAGTTTCCTAAATGTGTCTCTCTCCCTCCCCTTCCTGAAACAAGAATCTATCTTGTTTAGTTCTTGAATGCCTGTACCTTTCTGAAACCCCCAATGCTCAATGCTCAGAAAACAGCACATTTTCATCTCACATGACAGAAACTGGTTTTCCCTAACCCTAGTACAGCTTTTTCAAAGTTTAAAAATGGAATCCCGACAACTTCTGGCAAGCCAGTAGCCTAGTAGGTTTTTAACCCAATTTTTAGTCCACTTTCCTCCCCAAGCCAACAAATGGAAACTTAGGTGTGAGGGGAACTTACTGTTTGGAGATTCTCTTGGGCCGTGTTGGAACGGAGCTCAGAATTCTAAGGATCAGACTGGGAGGCAGCTTGAGGATGGTTTTATATCATCAGCCAGCATGGCCCCTCCTGTCTATTTAATCTTTAGTGATTCTGAAGTTTTATCTTTGCCGATTGAATCACTTCTTAGAACCGTCCGTAGACCCTCTTAATCTAGGAAGGGCTAGATAAGCCTCCTATTCTTCCTGTTAACAGAGATTTAGTAATTTATACTAACCCTACCCCTAAACCGTCACAGCACCATCTCCAAGGACTACTGTTTTCACATTTTTTCAACATTTATTATATACATTTTTTAAATTGCTCTTTTTAATGTTCTTCACTTATCTTTTGAAGTGGTGACCTTTTCTTATTAAATTAAAAGAGTTCTTGGGGCACCTGGGTGGCTCCATTGGTTAAGCAACTGCTTTCAGCTCAGCTCATGATCCCAGGGTCCTGGGATGGAGCCCCACATCAGGCTCCCTGCTCAGCGGGGAGTCTGCTTCTCCCTCTCCTTCTGCCTGCCACTCTGCTTGCTTGTGCTCTCTCTTTTTCTGTCATATAAATAAAAATTTTTTAAAAGATTAAAAGAGTTCTTAGTGAGCCTGGCTTGCTCAGTCTGTAGAGCATGTGACTCTTGACCTTGGGGTCATGAATTCAAGACCCATGTTGGGTGTAGAGCTTATTTAAAGAAAACAACAACCAAATAAAAAGCAAATGAAAATTAAGAGTTCTTTTAATTAGTGCCAGGATTAGGGGATGGAAAGTGAAGCTCTCACCTCAAGAGCAGTTTAAGAGGGTGCAAAAAAATTGTGTCTTCAATATAAATCATATTTGAATGCAATACTTAAAAAACCAAAAATTGATTGTAAAAAGTCCATGTATATAAGATATAAAGAATGTAAATAAAAACAAGATCCTACCCAACAGGGGCAAGAGTGGTTGTAGGTGAGATGAGATTGCATGTGCAACGAACATAAAGGTCTCTCCCTTGCGATTTCTTCTCGAGGCCACTGATCAGCCTTGACCGAAGGTGACAAATTCTTGTAGTTGTTTGTAGTAGCAATCCACAGTACCGCAGGATAAGAAGGAAAGTTTTGTTTTATTACACATATATGTTTGTGTTATTTTAAAATACTTTAGAGAGGGGGGCGCCTGGGTGGCTCAGTGGGTTAAAGCCTCTGCCTTCAGCTCAGGTCATGATCTCAGGGTCCTGGGATCGAGCCCCACATCGGGCCTCTCTGCTTAGCGGAGAGCCTGCTTCCCTTCCTCTCTCTGCCTGCCTCTCTGCCTACTTGTGATCTCTCTCTGTCAAATAAATAAATAAAATCTTTAAAAAAAAAATACTTTAGAGAGGAATTAGGTAAGTAATACAAGTTTTATTTATTGAGATATTTGACTTCTTTTTGGTTTTTAGAAAGATTTATTTATTTATGTATTTGGGGGGGAGGGGCAGAAGAAGAGAGAGAATCTTCAGCAGACCTCACACTCAGCTCAGAGCCCGACTCGGCACTCAAACCCACGACCCTGAAATCCCAACCTGAACTAAAGCTAAGAGTCAGCAGCTTAGCTAACTGTGCCACGGAGACACTCCACATGAGCTATCCGACTTCTAACAAATAAAATGTGATCAAATATTAAGTCTTTCCTGAAAGCTCTTTAATCAGGACAATAACACACTTATCAGGAAACTTTTATACTACATTCATATAAAACAGTGGTAAGTTGTATGTCATTCACTTCTATATATTAAACCTTTTTTACTATAGTTTCCACCAAATTGGTCTAGACACCTAGAGCACAATTTTCTGCCATTTGTATTTATTAATATTTCTATTTTTGATATATATTTTATGCATACCTACTTGGATTTAAATATCATAACTTATATGATTTGTTAATGATTATAAATTAAATATTTGTTATACTTATTCCAATTAAATACTGTATTTATTTTAAAATATATTTTTTAAATTTATACTAAAAAATGTAAAATATATGTGGCATCTAAAAAGCCAACCAGGGGCGACTGGGTGGCTTAGTTGTTAAGCATCTGCCTTCAGCTCAGGTCCTGATCTCAGGGTCCTAGGATCAAGCCCCGCATCTTACTCCCTGCTCGGCAGGAAGCCTGCTTCTTCCTCTCCCACTCCCCCAGCTTCTGTTCCCTCTCTTGCTGTGTCTCTCTGTGTCAAAGAAATAAAATCTTTTTTTTAAAAAGTGAAAATCATTGGCCATTGTGAAAAAGATGTTCTCAAGTTTTTGTCAGTGAAAATCTCTGAGCTTGTGGAGATTACATTACATTTCAGAAGAAAGAAAACACAATTTAGGAAAGATGGGGAAATTCTCAACCTCATCAGTGTCTGGGAAAGGAAATCATGACCATCATTAAATTCCATTTTACACTGATTTCATTGGTGAAATATAAGAAGTTTGACAATTCCAAGTTGTTGAATAAGCTCTGAATGAATAACATCTCTTGCCTCTTCCAAAAAATTTTGGACAACCAACTTGACATTTATTGGGGTGCCTGGGTGGCTCAGTCTGCCTTCAGCTCAGGTCATGATCCCAGGGTTCTGGTATTAAGCCCCGCAAAAGGCTCCCTGCTCAGCAGGAAGCCTGCTTCTCCCTCATCCCTCTGCCTGCTGCTCTGCTCTCTTGTGCTCTCTCTCTATCTCTCTGTCAAATAAAAAATAATCCTTTTTAAAAGACTATTAAAAAAACCTTAGCATTATCTTTAAAAGCTGAAAAATTTTGAACTCTCCCATGATGCAGCCATTTCCATCCTGATTTTACAAGGGAAACTTCTCCATATGTTTTAAGATTTTATTTATTTGAGAGAGAGGGAGTGTTTAAATTTTACTTCTACCTTCTTAGGATCTCTGGATGGGCCTGAGAATTAAATTGACATAAGACAGATTAACAGGAGAGAAGCTTATAAATTTATTAATGTAAGTTTCACCTGATACATAAAACTTCATAAGAAAATGAAGACCCAGAGAAGTAGCGAAACCTAAGTGCTTATATATTAAGTAGAACAAAGAGAGGCAACTGCTCAAAAGTAGCTAAAATAAATGGGGAGACTAAAGGAAGATAAAAGTTATCTTTAAAAATTTTTTAAATTTATTTATCTGAGTGAGAGAGGGAGTACAAGCAGAGGGAGTGACACAGGGAGAGTCAGAAGCAGGCCTTCGGCTGAGCGGGGAGCCCAATGTGGGCTCAATCCCAGGACTCTTGAGATCATGACCTGAGCCAAAGGTAGATGCTTAAACTACTGACCCACCCATTGCCCCAAAAGTTATCTTAACAAGGTCTGTTTATATGGATTGTTTTGTTTTGTTTTGACTCCTCACGTCTGGTGATAACAATGTTTCTTTGCTCCCAGCATATTTTTGCCTCCTTTTTGTCACACTTTGTCACATTTGTCACATTCACTCATCCTTTTTCCCTCCCACTATCCCTCAAACTATATTTTTCTGAACCATTTAAGAGCTTCATACTGCATGTCTCACATTTGTTTGTATTTTCTTAGAACAAGGGTATTCTCTTACACAACCAGAGGACAATTTCTGATGTCAGAGAATTTAACATCAGGTCAGGAGATTAGTTTCATCCGGATCACATTGCATTCATCATGTAAAGTTCATTGTATGTAATATGGTCCATCCCAGCAATGGGCCAATACCAGATTTGATCTAGTTAGGCAGGAGTATGATTTTCTTACTATTTTTATTTGAAGATTAAGTATGGTTTAAGGAGATG
>RCUC01140485.1:0-109169 GCA_003697995.1 Taxidea taxus jeffersonii
GCACTGTGTGTGTGTATGTTTTGGAAGATACTTTGATAAGCGCTTGGAGAGGGTGTGGTCCCCCTCCCCACCAACCATCACCTCATCCTTCCCAGGGTCTACATGTAGGGGGCACTAAGGCTCAGGAACTTTAGGAGTTGTTCCTGAAAGACAGAAGGAAAGGGACAAAAGTGTTGAGAGAAGACAGAGGAACCCAGTGGATGGCTGAAGGTCAGGTGCTGTATGACATGACTCTTTTATAGGGCTCCCTGTCTCATAGTTTATGAAACTTGTGGCATGATTTAATTTTTTTGTGTGGAAACCAAAGGAGTGACTGGACTTAATGTTGGGGAGGATGTAGTATGGGGACAGAAGTGGTGTATGAGGAAGCCAGAATTTTGAGAGGTAGAAGGGCCAGGAGACCAGGGTCCCTGCAGGGAGCCAGTAGAAATACTGGAGAGGGTGTGGAAGTCCATGGGATTCAGAAGTCCAAGCCCACCTCACTTGGACATCAAGGAGCAGAGGCCCTCAGCAGATACCTGGTATACACATGAGTAGCAGCTGGGACTGGTTCCTTCCGGTTCTGCTTGACTTTTTACCTTACAGCTTCATCTCTCCCCTAGGAACTCTCAAAGTCCTTACACACCACAGTCCTTCAGAGTACTGATCGTGTTCTCATCTATATTTATATATTTTTTCTTTGTTTGTTTACTTTCTCTTTAAGACTTTTAGGTTCTGGAAGGCAAAGGCCTGGGTCTAATTTATGTTTCAATCTCTGAAGTTATTACGTGCACAATGTTGTATGTGTGTTCCTGCATGCATTTTCCTGGGGAAGGATATTCAGAGCTTTAACCATATTCTGAAAGGGGTCCAGGACCTAGAAAATGTTTAGAAGCTGTGTGAGGGAGCCTTTTTTTTGGACCTCCCCCTTTTTATTGTTGCTCTTCAAGAAAGAGGCATCTTATGGGTAAAGAAGATGTGATACACATATGTGCATGTATGTGTGTGTGTGCGTGCACATACATATATGTGGTATGATATATGTATATGTACACACACAATGGAATACTACTCAGCCATCAAAAGGAATGAAATCTTGCCATTTGCAACGACATGGATGGAACTAGAGGGTATTACGCCAAGCGAAATAAGTTGGTCACAGAAGGGCAAACACCATATGACTTCACTCACATGTGGAATTTAAGAAACAAAACAGATGAACATAGGGGAAGAGAAGGATAAATAAGACAAAAACAGAGAGAGGACAAACCAAAGAGACTCTCAACTCTAGGAAACAAACTGAGGGTTGCTGGAGGGGTAGTTGGTGAGGGAATGGGGTAAGTGGGTGATGGGCATTAAGGAGAGCACTTGATGTAGTGAGCACTGGTGTTATATGCAACTGATGAATCACTAAATTACCTCTGAAACTAATCATATACTATATGTTAATTACATTGAATTTAAATTAACAAAAGAAAAGAAAGAGTTATCTTTCAAATATCAAATTCATTTCATCCTAATGCTTATCTTCCATTGAGAGTGTGCACCCATGGAGATCCAAGGCTCATGGGCTATGCAGGAAATGTAGAATAGGTTTCTGTAGAGTAGGACAAGATTCTGTCCTTTAGGGGCTCAGCCAAGCAGTGTGTTTATTGCCTGTTCCCCAGGATGCCTTGCCCTGCACTCAGAGAGATTTACAAGCCAGACAGACAGCAGGCAAGTCCCACTGGGGGTGGGATCCATGGTTGTTGTGTGCTTTCCAGCCTGCTGTCTCTTAAGCTATAAATATTTACCAAGTTGAGTGTGGAGATGTCAGTCTCCAAAGAGTGTCTGGGTGGTGTGTATGTAGGGGGTGGTGCTGGGTGAGTGAGAGACGGAGGAGGCTGCCATGTGATGTTGATGCTTTAAAGACTGAGGATAAGCAGTTAGATCCCTGCTCAAGTCAGTGCCTTTACAGCCTAGGGTGGGTGGCAGGTGAGTCTGTATAACCAAGCATATATCAGCCTAGAAACCACAGGCAAATATCAGTGAAGCCAAGATGGCTTCCCAGCACTGTGGAGTTTATAAACTTTCTCAAGTTCCATCTTTATCTCTTAAATGAAGCCAGCAACACCTCCATATGGTGACAGCTTTGCCTGTGGGTATGTGGATGTGTTCAGTGAGGGAAAGAGTAAAAATATGGGGAGGTCCAGATTAACTTTTTGTTTATTTTATTTTATGTTATGTTTATTTTGTCATTTTATGGAGTAATTAGTTGTTAAAATGAAATGGCTCTCAATTGCAGTGAAGGCTCCAAGATCCTGGCCCTTTTCTAATTAAGATCACCTCTGAGCGCTTGCTCAGAGTGACCCCTCTTTTGCCTAAGGACAGAAAAGAGTTGAAGTTGAGGCAGCCAGCAGGGAAAGAGATTGGAGGGAGAGTTTAAGGAAGCTGTTCACGTGCTCTGAGTCCTTCTACCCCAGCTCTAAAAGAGGCTCTGCAAGGTCTGAGCATTTTCTACTCTCAGGAAGTCACCTGTAATTTGGCACAGCTGCCTCCCCAGAACCGCCCACACCAGCCACAATCTCATTAGTGCTTTTTCTCTGGACATCCATGAGTCAGTGTCTGAACAAAGGGGCCACTGCCATGCGTGTCTCAGGAAAAAATGAACACTACCATGGCAGACTTTGTGAGCAGAAATGACAGAAGGGATGGGAGCTTAGCCCATGCCTGGCTTCTCTTCAAATCTTGCTTTTGTGCATCTTACTGGGAAATGAAGTTTTATCTTATCAGCTTCTGAAATACAGGAAGGAGGCTGGAATGTGGTTCACTTTATCTAACACATTCCTACTCACAATCCAAAGCTCACATCAAATGCTATTCCATTCAGAGACTCCTCTCCTACTGGCCCCCTTCTCCCAGTAGAAACTTCCTTCTCTGTGCTCCCACAGCTTAGGTAAAACGTCGCTCTCATTTGTTAAGCTGAAAATTTCTTGAGGGCAGGGATTTTGTACATCTCTTGCACTTATACAAGGACTGTTAGGTAACAGCTGTGTCTACAAATTTTTTGATATCTCTCTCTACAAAGAGTGGAGCCTAATTCCCCTCCCTTTGAGACTGGACTAGATTGACTTGCTCCTAATGAACAGAATGTGGCAAGTGATGTGTAACTTCTGGGACTAGGTCATAAGAAATGCGGCTTGATTGCTTTTGGATCACTGGTTCCCAAGGTCATGATGACACTCAAGCAGCCCAAAGGAGAGGTCCAGGTGGCAAGGATCTGAGCCCTTTGCCAAAAACCAGCAGTAACTTGCCAGGTGTTTCCTTCTTCTAGGAGGGAGACTCCCATCTGACCTGGGATGCTTCCATTCAAGGACTTTGCCTCCCCAGTCCATTAAAGTGGTTGACAACCACAGCGTGTTGACTTATCATCTTTATTTCCTGTGAGTTGGGGCATGGTGGACAGAAGGTATTGAGAGTGGACAGGGTAGAAGTGAGAATAGGAGGCCTCTGTTTTCACTCAGCGTTCCTGGTTGGCTTTGGCTGAGTCTGACCCACCCTGCAGAGAAAAGTGAGGAACACCACCTGCAGCTCAAGGCCCGCTTACTTCTCTTCATTGAAGTTCTAGTGAACCCCAAGTTTCCAGCACAGCTCTTGCCAGAGGAAGGAGACCCACTCAAGAAGGGGTCTTCCAGCACTGCCCGACCCCCACCCCCAGACTACCCTGTGCCCTGTGTGCAGGTGAGTGGTCTGGAAAGGCTGTTCTGCATAGCGGAGAGAGAAGGGCTCTTACCCAGCAGTAATACAAGATCGTTAAGCCAGATCTCCAAGTGATGCCTCCAGCAGGGGGCCCATTTCTCAACTTCTTGAGGCAGTTGGGGATTAGTGAACAGCTAGTCTCAAGCCAACTGGCTGAGGATAAAATTGGCTTCTCCAAGAGGGCAGGGCTTTGGTAATGCTTGGTGTGCTTTCCTTGTGCTGGTATTCTATGTCTTTCTTTCTTTTTTTTTTTTTTAACTTACATAATTAACACATTTCATTGCAAAGTAAAGTTCAAACTACTCCAGTTATGTGGAGTAAAAAAGAGAATGTTCTCTTTTACCATCCATTCCCTACCTCATCTCATTTCCTCCCCACAGGTAACTAACTACTGCTAAGAGTTGGGCATGTAGCCTGCTAGACCTCATGTGGGGGTAACACGTTATATATTGCCGGGTAACTTGTTTTTTCATTTGATGATAAATCACCAACATCTTTGATTATATTAGTATGTACAGATCAAATTCGCTGTGTTTTCTAACAGCTACCTAATACTTCGTAGTGAGAAGAAAAATAGAACTATGCTAAGAATAACCACTTTGCACAGCCTTCATGGAGTAGGGAGCAAGCATGTTGACAGGGCACCCAGTGGGTTGAGGGATAGTCAGGAGTGAGTCATGGAGAGCTGAATTGCTCCTTACGGGAGCAGGGGAGGCCCTTGGAGCCTGTGGCCACCTCAGGTAGAGAGGTGGGAAGGGGAGATTGAGAGTGGAGAAGTAAGAGGTGTTGACCAGACGGAATATGAGGGCCGGCAAAGTGACCCCCCTGTGCGGCCCTCACATCTTTAGCACGTTTACTAAGTTGAACAGATATGTTCTTGAATGTTTCCTTAGCACAGCTTCACAAGGATGCTATTCCTGGGTGAAAGGGTAGGAATTTCTCTATGGCTCTTTTGACATTGTTAAATTGTTATCCCAAAGGGCTATAAGAACTATGCTGCTAATTATGCTGCTCCCTTTGTGTTGGGGGGAGGTAGAAAGGAAGCCCAGTTTAGGATGCATACTTCTAGAATCTGCCAGCTATGATGCTCTTCACAAAGTCTGAGAGTTCAACTCATAAATATGGATTCCTACTATGTGCTAGTCCTTGTGCTGCACTGTGATGGCAAGGAGGCTGAGCTGGCTCAGGTATCCAGCTTGGTTCCTAGCTCCATGGTGTTGACAAGTGTGGGGGTCAGGGCTTGTGTACAGAGGATGGCCATGAACACTAGGGAAGCCACAGGCCAGAAGTAGCAAATGTGTGGCATCTATGTTCCACTCCCCATGTCCATATTTTTGTCCAATGATTGATCATGGATCTTTCTTGCTGATTCCAGGTGCTTCTTCAGAATTCTTCTCAACACAGTGCTCCTCCAGGCAGCTACTAATCAATTAGGATGGATTGAGTAGGACGTATTTTCTCTCTCTTCTATAAGCTCAACCTAAAATGGGATTCTGAAATTTCGTTTTTTTAAAAATGTGTATTAGATTAGAATATATAAATAATAACATTTAAATTGCTTATCCATGTCCCACCAAAGGTAAGTGAGCACACTTACGAAAATCCTGGAATGGTGTAAAAATGGTTGAGCAGAAGGGAAGCAAGTCCAGTGCCACCAATTTCCTGAAGGCCAGGCTTGGTCCCATCTGCTGAGCTCAGAAGCTCATATCTGAGGCCCCAGACCCTTGGGGAAGCAATGGTGGCTGGCTGATAGTTGCTAGGAAACATTCAGGAAGTGGTTGGGGCACATCTGCTAGGCCTGCTGGTACACTATCTGGTAGGAAGTCAGGGCCTGGAATCAGAAAAGAGGAAGGTATGTTGTGCTCAGAGCTGTTAAAGCCCTTTCGTGATCCTTGGACTTGAATTAGAGATAATAGGGGCAGGGGAACCCAAATAAAAGCCAAAATGGTTCTATGTCTATGGCTGGGTGAACTGCGTTGCATGAGATGTTCCACCATTTGCTTCATTTGCATGAAGGTAGTTACTTTTCTGGTGGTTGGGCAAGAAGCCTCTTCTCTTTTCTCCATTGTTCCCACTAAAGTTAGGCCTACGGGAATCAGCTTCAGAGACCAGTTACTTCTGACCTTGGGCAGCATCTTCTTTAGGGGCTCCTGTGACCACTCCCCAGCCCACCTTCTGACTAGCCCTGGGGTCCCTTTGACTTTGAATTGTAGCCTTCTTGGTCTCTATGGGTTTCAGATCTTGCATTTCTGCCCCTGTCTTGTCCTTGTTCCTCTCCAGGCTCAATTTCACATAACTGCTCATCTCTTGCCCGCCTATCCTAGATTCTCGTGGGCCTCTCTTTTTGCCCAGGGCCACTCAGTCTGTAGAACTGTGAAGGAGCCTGCTAGATCCATGAATATTGGCCTCACCCTCGGTCTCCTGCCAGCTGGGCCTCAACTGTCAGCCCTTACTGGCCTATTGACTATCCTGGCTCCTGAGTGGCCATCTGGGAGCTGCCAAGTGTTGTCTATGCTGAGTGGCATGGCAGGAAGTCCAGTGTGTTGACAACAGTGAATTGAGCATGTTTACACAGCCAGTAAAATAACCAGGCATAGCTCACACAAACCTGGGACACATGGTAGTGTTATTCATGAGGATATCCCTTCTGTGTGAGGCAGGGATGGATGGTGTAGAAAAGAACAGGGATTTCATAGGCAGCAGAGGTCAATTCTTTGCTCAGCAATTTGATAGTCTGGGCAAATTTTTAAATCTTTTATAGCCCTAGAGTCCTCATTTAGAAAATGAAGATAAATAAAAGTACCTAACTCATTCGGTTGGTTTTAAGAATTAACTGAAATTAGTGATCATGATTTATAGTGAGAATTTTTAAATGGTGAATGTATTAGTTTATTAGTACTGCCATAATAAAGTATCACAAAGTGAATGGCTTAATCAACAGAAATACTGTGTCTCACAGTTCTGGAGTCTAGAAGTTCAAAACCAAGATGTCTGTGGGGTTGGTTACTTCTGCAGTTTGTCGGGGAGGAGGCTTTCAGGCCTTTCTTGTTGACTTGTAGATGACCGTGTTTTCCTTACGTCTCTTTACATGGTGCTCTCCCTGCATGTGTGTCTCTGTGCCCAAATTTCCTTTTTTTTTTTTTTTTCTGTAAATAAGGATACCAGTCATTGGATTAGGGCCTATCTTAGTGACCTAATCTTAACTAATTACATCTGCAACAACCCTATTTCCAAATATGGTCACTTTCTGCAGTACTTGGGTGTTAGGACTTCAACATGTGAATTTTGGGGTGACACAATTCAACCCATAATAGCAAGCTATCATTATTTGTCAGGAGCTCTTATAAAGCCCTGATATTGATGGGATTCTGGTGGAATTAGATGGTGACCATTCAAGCTTATGCAGTGAACCAGAGTTTACTAAAAATACCATTGTATCAGTCACTGGAAGTGGTAGGTCTATGGGTGGACTCACAAGCCTCCAAGTTCATGTGCAGCAGCTAACTGTGAAAAGATTTTTGTTTTTCCTTTTCCCTAACCAGTGGTAGCAGTGGTCATGGGGTAGTGATGGTGGCGGTGATGGTAAAGTCCCAAGTGTCAGACAGAGTATACTTGAACCTGGTGTCCATATTGGATCTCTAGGCCTGAGGTCCAGGGCCAGATCCTGACTTTGTTCACTTCCTCTTGTCCTACCTCCAACCCAAGTCAATATAAAGAAGTCCCTGCCCCATAGCAAATTCCAAAATCACTGGGAATTCATTCCTCAAGAAGTGGAGGGGAGGGTGGCTCACCACCTTCCCTGCTCTGCAGAAAAGCTGGACTCCTATGGAGGCAGGAGTATAAGCAGTACCCAGCAGCTCACAACTGGGCCTTCTTTATATCACACCAATGGAAGTAGGAAAGCTGAAAGCAGAGGGATGTTGAAGCATGTGCAGATTGGGATGGAAGACCTTTCATGACCTCTATAACTTCTGCACAAATATCCATCTTGGTGCTCTTCACTGGAGCCCAGTATCATGGCTGATTCTCCCTATCCTTCCCCCAAGGGAAGCCATATTCAGGAAGTTGCTGGCCTGAGAGTGAAGCCTGAGAGTGGGGAGCTTAAGTGTCTGGGATGCCCACTTCTGGCATTGACATCTCAGTCTCTCAGCACCCCAGGGACCTGTGGTTTGGACAGTTGTCATGTCTGCTTCCTACCAAGTCAAGGCTATGCCTCTGAACACTGTGGTAGGATTTGTGTGGCTGGAGAAAGTAGTGAGCCCTTGGGGTGTGGCCAAGCCTGGGGATATTGCAACTTCCTCCTTAGTGTCATTCTTGAGGGAAGACTGTCTTTGAGGGGGACACAGGAACAGGTCTCCATCTTTTCTCTCTTCTATTAACTATGCCAGAATTCCCTTTCTAATCTGATCATCTAGCTCAGCTCAGTTTCAACAAATTTTGAATATACACACCATGCTAGCAATTTAATACATGGTACATCCCTCAAGGAGTTTACTTCAAATAAGGGTTAAAAAAAATAACAAGGAAAGGAGTGCCTAGGTCGCTCAGCTGGTTAAGCATCCATCTCTTGGTTTCAGCTCAGGTCATGATCTCATAGGTTGTGAGATCAAGCCTCATGTCAAGCTCTGAGCTCAATGGGGGAATTTGCTGGAAGACTCTTTCCTTTGTTCCTACCCCCAATCTCTCTCTCTCTCTCTCTTAAATAAATAAATAAATAAATAATTAAATCTTTAAAAAAAGACAAGGAAAAACTCACTGGAACACAGAGATAGGTCTGACTATTTTTTTCTATTTTTATTTTATTTTTTAAAATTATGTTCAGTTAGCCAACATGTATAGTACATCATTAGTTTTTCATGTAGTGTTCAATGATCCATTAGTTGTATAGAATACCCAGTGCTCACCACAACACATGCCACCCATCACCTGGTTACCCATTCCCCCACCCCCTCCCTCTGTAACCCTCAGTTTTTTTCCTTGAGTCCAGAGTTTCTCATGGTTTTTCCTCCTTCTCTTATCTCTTCCCATTCAGTTTTCTCTCCCTTCTCCTGTGGTCCTCCACGCTATTCCTTATGTTCCACATATGAGTGAAACCATATAACTATCTTTCTCCACTTGACTTATTTCATTTAGCATAATCCCCTCCAGTTCCATCCATGTCAATGCAAATGGTAGGTATTCATCCTTTCTGAACAGTATGGAAGTTCCTCAAGATGTTAAAAATAGAGTTACACTACGACCTAGCAATTGCACTACTAGGTATTTACCCCAAAGACACAGATGTAGTGAAGTGAAGGGGCACCTGCACCCCAATGTTCATAGCAGCGACGTCCACAATATGGACATTGCCAAGATGTCCTTCAGCAGATGAATGGATAAAGAAGATGTGATTCATACGTACAAGGTATGGCTATTTAGATGATAAGTGCTAAGAGGCAGAGAGAAATGATGATTTACTTCCAACTAGGAAGGCTTCATGGTGGAGGCGGTATTTGTCTTGAGCTTTGAAGAATGGCTAGAATTTCAATGGATGCAGAGAGGGAAGAGGGCTTCAGAGTAGAAAGAACAGATTGAGAAAATGTAGGAAAGTCAGAACATGTAGGGCATTATGGGAGAACAAGTGTGGCTGAGAATGGGGTGGAGAGTTTACTTGGGACTAGAATAGGAGATGAAAGTAGAAAGTTGTACCTAGATTGTGTAGGATTCTAGATGTCCTACTAAGGGACTTAGCTTTTGTTCTATAAGTGATGAGGATGACACTGAAGATGTTCAGACCAAGTCAACAACCTGATCCAAATTGTATCTTAATAAGACTGATCAGGTAGCTTTCTGTAGCTATGGATTCTTGTGGTAGAGGTTGCAGATGGGCAGGGGAGGCGAATGCAAACTGGAGGCTGCTACAATGGTCCAGGAGAAAGATGGTTGAGCGGGTTTCACAGGTTAGAAGTCAGAGTGGACGAATGCTTACTTAGACCGGGTTGAGCAGGAGAGTCTGGGGACCAGAAAGTGACACACAGAGGATTCTGACTGGCATAGGTGGTAAGCAAGGAATAAGCAGCAATTGTCTCATGACCTTCAATAGCATGGGTCTAAAGTAAGTTGGTGGTGAGCATAAGAACAGGAAAGCCCGAGTCTACAACAGCTGGAATTCTTGGCAGATGCCCTGAAGCCAAGAGTTCTGTTATGGATCCTGCCTCATTGTGTGTTTTGACTGGGCACTTTCTCCATTCTGGTCCGTACTCAGGACTCAGTCAGATAAGCAAGTATCTGGGCAAGCTTGTCTTCCATGTTTGCCCTTATTCCATGCTTACCTTTCTGTGTTTGCCCTTCCATGTTTGCCCTTGGACTAGAGTCCAAGAATTGCAAATTCCACCCTCTGGCCTGATCCCTGTAGCCAGAGCTTCTTCCTCAAAGCCTCTCATGTTTTCCAAGAGCCAGACTTGTAAGAAGATGTGAAAGTACTGGTACTGTGCCCTTAGGGTCTTGATATCCCTAGAGATGCTTCTTCAGTCTCTTCTAACTCACTTTTCCATTGCTCTTTCCATAAGATAGCAGGAAAACCTGGGGGGCAGGTTTGGACAACCTCAGCATACCCTTATTACATCCTAGATGCAAAAGGCACATGGCCCAGGCCAGGGCAGAGCAAGAGAACAACAACAACCCCTTCTCCCAGAGCCCATGATAGCTGGGCTCACACTCTCCCATGTTTACTAGTTAAATCATTGCTGGTTCTGCAGGAATGGCCCTATACTTGTTTAGTAGCTTTAGCTACTCCACTTTGCAGGGATACCCCACTCCTCAAATGCTGGACATTGGATCAGGTTTTACTTTTTTTCCCCCCTTTTTCTTCACACTGCCTAGAATTTTTGCTGCTCTACTGACAAGCTGCAATATAGAGAGGTCTTGGTTAAGCATTTGGCCTTCTCCTCACACAAGGTTTCCTGGGTCTCTGTAACTCAGTTGTTAGCTGGGGCCTCCTTAGTATTTGAACTCTGGAAAAGTTTGCTCCCAATCCTCAATTCCACAGTCCAGGGAAGTCCAAAGTAAGTCTGCTGTGAATTCTGGTGCTCCTGCCTCTGGGGTCTTGCAACTGTGTAAGCCATCCTGATTCAAGCTGCAGACACAATTCAGCCCTTCACTGGTGTCCACAAGAGATCTGTTCAATGAATATTTGTGAACCTAGCGAAGGGAGAAAGGGCATATCACACATTCCAAAGCTTTCTTGCTGGCTTCCTTCTCTTGTTCCCATGATGTCTTCCTCCAGAGTATCCAGAAGACTCCTTTCTTTCTTTTAAAGATTTTATTTATTTGAGAGAGTGTGAGGATGAAGGAGAGAGGGTGAGAGGGGGTGAGGGAAGGGCAAAGGGAGAGGGAGAAGCAAACTTCCTGCTGAGCAGGGAGCCCAACATAGGGGTTGGCTCAATCCCAGAACCCTGAGATCATGACCTGAGCCAAAGGCAGATGCTTAACCAACTGAGTCATCCAGGTGCCCTAGCTTTCTCCTTTACTGTGCAGAACTAACCCCCATCTGACATTTCTTTTCCAGCTAACACTCTTATTTTTGACACTCCACATTCTACCCTGAGTTTTGCACACGTTTTTCCCAACAAAGCAGTTCTCACCCTTGAAGGAATTCTAATGCCAATTCTTACAATAATAAAAATTTTTCTGTCTGATTTCACATGTATCAAACTCCGAGTGGGGTTTTTATTTATTTTATTTATTTTTTTAAATATTTTTTTTACTTATTTGTCACAGAGAGATATCACAAATAGGCAGAGAGAGAGGAGGAAGCAGGCTCCCCGCTGAGTGGAAAGCCCGATGTGGGGCCCAATCCCAGGGCCCTGAGATCATGACCTGAGCCGAAGGCAGAGGCTCAACCCACTGAGCCACCCAGGCGCCCCCCGAGTGGGGTTTTGAAAAGTTCCCTCTAGCCATTAGGATACTGTTGGTGCAATTTAATGGGAACTTAATTCAAAGTGCCCTAAATGTTAAAGACAGTTATTATCTCACAAAATCAGAAGCCAGAGACAGGTTGGCTCCAAGCGCCAGGATCCCAGTTCTGCCTCTTGGTTTTGTCCAAACTTGGCCTCAGACTGGTAGCAAATGGCTATTGCAGTTCCAGACATCATAGCCAGACCCCACAATGTGCAGAACAAGAGAGGGGTGGTTCTCTTCACATCTCTTCCTTTTTAGGAAGGACACTTTTCCCAGAAGCCCCTCAGCAGAAGTGGCCTTCCCATCTAATTGGCTGGATGTGGTCACATGCCTAAACCCATACTTGGAAAGAGGAATGGGATCTGTGACTGCTTAAATGAAGCAGAATCATTCCCTGGTGATGGGGTGTAGTGGGAATCTACTGAAGCATGAAGCTGCATGGATGCACAAACGAAAGTGGAGTATCTCCTACACAGACAGAGTACTCCTGTGGCTCTGCTTCCAGGTCCAGAATCCTGGCTAGCTGCTGCCTCCTTCCCCAGCTTCATTCTGCTCCTACAGCTGCCAGCTGGTGAGGGCACCTGGTAAAACTGAACATCTCTGCCTTACAGCTCTTCTCCTACTTCTGCACTAAGGACAAACCATCTCCTTCTTGCAATAGGATATTCTTATGTTTTGAGGAATTATTCTCATCTTTGTTTAGAACATACTATCAACCTTTAGAATGTACTTGAATAGATTGTCTTTTGAGGGAAGTTATAGGCATTTGGGGGATTCCAAACCTTCCATTTCACATGAGCTTATTAGAATTGGTTGGGTTTGTGTATGTGTGTAGGGGAGGTTCTTTCTTTTGTTTTCTTTTTGCCTTTCATTAGTTAGAACAATGGTTCTCAGGTTTCAGTGGGAATTTCTTAGAAAGCTCATTAGAAATGACAGAAGTCTACATTCTACTACCTCCAATCTAGAGCAGAATCTAGAAGCCTATATTTAAAGCAAGCATAGTAGGTGACCACATGTTGAGATTCAGTATTTTAAAAGAAGACATCCAGGTACAAGCCTGCTTTGACAAGTAAATTGGAGGGGGCCACAATTCCAATTTCATGTCATTCTATTTTTTTTATAAAAGGGATTTTGTTGAATGAAAACCAAATGTAATATGAATTATAGGTTGTCAGGAAACTTTTCCTTTAAGTGTATTCACAAATCAGAAAAGAAACCCTCTCTTTGTGAAGTGTCTTCCTAATTTTTGGCTCAGAGCATATGGTCACCCTTCTGAAGCTAAATGTTAGAATGCCATTTGTTCAGATGAAATGGTGATTGCTGGCACCAGATGCCAAGTGCGGAGATGCTTAAGGCCTTGGACGGTCTGGACCTGGCTCCTGGAGTGTTTTCAGTGTTTAAAAACTTTTGAGATGTGTTCTTCACTGACAAGATTTGCTTCTTCTAGAACTGGAGACCTCTTCTTGTGAATTAGGACAAGTTGGCCTTGTTTGGAGCACTTGTTGCAGGTTTCTCACTCCTTCTCTAACAGAGCTGGAAGTTCCCAGTGAGCAATGGACTTGAGGTACGGAGGTGGCCATTCTTGGCAGATGAGGAAGGGGCATGAAATTCAGGACACTCCAGAGCAACTTTGACCTCTAGAGCTGGACCTGAGCAGGTTTACATTTTGACCTTTGGGATGGGGAGATGGAGGATGGGGTCCTTCCCTGGCAGGCTCTGAGCACTATAGCAACTGAAATGTCTAAGAGAAAAACGGACAAAGATATGAAATAGGAAATAGAGTCAAATTAGAAGAGAAAAAGAGATTAAAGAGCAGGTATCAGATCAAGAGCCCCAGAGGGAGGCAAGTGAATGTGATTTGGGGAGAATTCTGGAGTTATATAGGTCAGAATTTGGGCACCTGCTAGCCATGTATCCTTAAAAAGGATATTTCACCTTTCAAAGTCTTAGTTTCTATAATAAAAAGGGTAATAATACTACCTACTTAAAAATTCTTGTGTGGATTAAAGTAACTCATATGAAGAGTTTACCAGTGCCTGTATGGCATAGTCACTATTGATTGACTGTATACTGTTATAACCATAGACTACCTTCTTCATTTAGTTTATCATTGGTATGAATTGCCTTCACTACTTGGAGTACAACTACAATCACCACCCTTAAAATTTCCAAACACCCACACACGTATCTTTTAGCAGGGTGTCCAATATTTTCCACTTGAGATATCCACTCCCTTGAATTTTCTAATAACTCCAGTGGCTCATCCAGTCCAAAGGGACAGTCCTACAGACAAATGCCAGAGAAAGAACTCTAGAATCTCATTGGCCCAATGATGATGATGTTGTCACTGTTTCTGTTGCCATCTTATGGTGTCATAGTTGAAAACAGGGCCCATGTAGTTGTGGATCATTGCCCTGATATTGCCCTCATTGGTCTAGAACTCTTGTAGTAGATTGTGACTACTGGGCCCTTCTTGTGAATGGATTGTATTTCTCACTCCACTGCAGTCCAGGTTGGGCCAATGACTTGCTTTGGCCAATGAGGTAGAAGTAACTTGTGCTACTTCTTATTTATTTATTTATTTATTTATTTTTACTTGTGCTACTTCTAATCAGAAGCTTTTCTGGGAAGAGTTTCTTTTTTTAAAATTTAGATTCAATTAATTAACATATAGTGTATTTTTTAGCTTCAGAAGTAGAGTTCAGTGATTCATCAGTCTTATATAATACCCAGTGCTCATTCTATCCAGTGCCCTCCTTAATGCCCATCACCCAGTTACCCCATCCACCCACCCTCCTCTTCTCCAGCAATCCTCACTTTGTTTTCTATAGTTAAGAATCTCTTAAAAAATAAAACTCTCTTTATGTATTAGCAGGAACCCATTTCTTCAAGCCCAAGAATTCAGTCTCTGTCAAAAAAACCAGAAAATCCTTTGGAGAAATAACAGTGTGCATTTTGCATAACATTAGCAAATTTGAGATGTTTTGTTATGAGTATGACACCATGGTATTATTTCCATGTGGAAACACTTCTATATAAAACAAGTTGTTCTAATGGACTTGTCTGAAATTATATCAAATATATTTAGGGCTGGGGGCAGGTGGAAATAACAGGAATAAAATATACTTTTAAGGAAAAAAAAGTCTCTTATGGTTTGTCTCCCTCTCTGATTTCATCTTGTTTTATTTTTTCCCGGGTTTGTTTCTTTTACTAACCTGAATCATGCTGTACGTATCATTCTTTGATGTGCTTTTTGGAGCTGTTCTTAGCCTAGCACACTCCTTTATCCATTATATATTCCACAGAATTAGTGTCACTATTGGGGCTGTTTCATTCTGCTGTTAGAATTATGCCCACTTTTGTGCCCAAACTTGAGCACAGGGGCTGGAATTTGAGAGGAAGAGTGTCAGTTTGAGCCCTTGTCAAACCAAGGTGGAGGCATGTTGACTTGGCATTGAGCAGGTGGCAGGCCATGCATGCTGACATGGGCAGGAGGGTGGCCGGACTGTGAATTTGGGATCCACAGGCCAATGGCATTGTGTGTGATGGGAATGTGGCTGGTTTTGCTTTTAACTTTTGTTTTTCTGAGAAACTCTATCTCTCCTTCTATTCTGAGTGAAAGCCTTGCTGGATAGAATATTCCTGGCTGCAGATTTTTTTCCTTTTAGTGCTTTGAAAATATCATGCCATTCATTCCCTTTTGGCCTGCTAAGTTTCTGCTGAAAAACTCACTGGTGGCCTTATGGAGTTTCCCTTGTATGTAACCGTTTTCCTTTCTCTTGCTGCTTTTAAATTTCTCTATTTATCACTATTTTTGACCATCTTAATTTCTTTGTGTCTTGGTGCAGACCTCTTTGGGTTGGCTTCACTGGGGGCTCTCCGTGCCTCCTGGATCTGGATTTCTCTTTCCTTACCCAGATTCAGGAAATTTTCAGCTATTATGTCTTTAAATAAATCTTTTGCCCTCTTTTCTCACTCTTCTCCTTCTGGGATCCCTATCATGCGACTGTTATGCTTGACAGTTTCACTGAGTTCCCTGGGTCTAGTCTCATTTTGTGTATTTTTTCCCCCTCTCATCTGCTCAACTTGATTACTTTTCTTTACAGGTTGCTGATCTGTTCTTCCACTTCCTCTTGTTTGCTACTTTTTCCAGGAGGTCTATTTTTATTTTCACGTAGTGAGTTCAATATCTCTAATTGGTTCTTTTCTTAGGTTTCTTATCTCTTGGTAGAGGGTGTCATGGAGGTCCTGCACTCCTTTCTCAATTCTAGTGAATATAATTATAAGCATTACTTTAAATTCACTATCAGACATATTACTTATCTCCATTTTGTTTAGGTCTATTGCCATGATTTTGTTCTGCTCTTTGATTTGGGACATATTCTTCTGTCTCCTCATTTTGTCTCTTGCCATGTCTGTTTCTATGTATTAGGAAAGTCAGCTATGTATCCTGCACTTGAAAGTAGTGGCTTTATAAAGAAGCAGTCCTGTAGTGTCCCACAGTGCAATGTCTCCTTTTCACCAGAAAATGGTGCTTGAGGGGTGTCTCTTATGTGTGTTGCTACAGGGGTGTCCTACCATTGTGTTTGCTTCAGTCCAATCTGTGATATAGCTGCCTGTTGTGGGCAGAGTCTGGTCCCTGTGGTGTTGGTTGGCTGGTTCTGGGCTGCCTTGAGCTTGAGTTGAGTAAGACCAGGTTTTTGCCAGAGATGAAGTAGCACCAAACTGCAGTACACTTTACCTGTGTTGTCTTCCGAGAAGTTTTTATTGGTGGGTGGGCACTGCAGTCAGAACAGCTGCCTCTTCCCAGCCCACTGCTAGGGTCACAGTTCTCTTCCCCTCCCCCTGGAACAGGACTCACTTTGGAGTGGGGCTGGCCCTTGTCTGGGCTGCACCCACACTGCTTGGCTTGTGGCACTGCTTTGATGAGATCTTTCCAAGAGTGAATAGAGTGGGTGGATCTGCTTTGCTCTGGCCTCTTGTCTACATCTGGCTGCAGAGAGCCTATTCTGCCAGTCTTCAGGTTTCTTTCTGGGTTATTTATGCTGATGTGGGTGTTACCTAGGTGTCCACATGGCAAGAAGTGAGCCCAGGGTCCTCCTACTCTGCCATCTTCTCAGTAGCCTCTGCTCTCTAATCAGAAGCTTTAAAAGCCATTGCAATCTGTCTTTACTTCTGTCACAAAAATGGCACTGTTCCATGTAGGAATTAATCCCTCAGTTTGAGGCTTGGAGTGAAGAGTTCATGGAGTAGAGCTATGGCCAAACCATAGCCAGCATGTAATATGACTAAGACTATTTACTATTGTAAGCCACCAAGATTTTGAAGTTGTTACTATAGCATAACATTCTTTTCCTGGATGATATACACACCTGCGTCACAGGGGAGCCTCATATTTAGGTTCTATAGTTATAGCTGTTTTAGTTAATTCATTCAACTCAGGCATTATACTCAAAGTATATTACCATGCCAGGGTAGGTTAGTTGAGAGGGACCTCCAGCCTCACTACATGCTCTACTATGAAGGTATATTCCTCCATGAACACTTAGGCTCTTATTAAAAGCTGGATTACCAGCCCAGACCCTCACGGTATATTCCCCTCTGGGTCACTTTTGTCCCTTCCTGATTGCACATTCCAATAGGGGCTCACCAAATACATCAATGAGGTTCTAATAATAATGTCCCTGCAAAAGGAACCGGTCAGGGGCCAATGCCCATGTCTCCTATGCAGGTTTACCTGAGTAGATAATTTGGCATACTACAGGCATTTGGGAGAGGTAGTCTTTGTCAGGCTCAGGAGTTTCTGTTATATCTCTTTTCTGTGTATAAATGCCTATTTGCCTTACCTTTGTTAGGGGAAGTCACTAGTTGATTTTTTTCTCATAGTAAGTGCTATCTACCCCAGTGAGATTTGCTACTCCCACTTCTAGCCATAGCAGAGATTGTATTTTTTTTTGAAGTCTACATTAGCAGCCCCTCTGTTACATGTAGATATTATGTGGAGGCCTCAATGAGAAGGTCTGGGGGAAGAAGAAAGGGGAGGGGTAGATGGGGGTACATAGGAGGCTTTTCCCCCTACTTTTCCTTTTTCCTCCTCTAAAAACTCAGAGAATAAGATTGAACCCCAAGAATTAAAAAAAATTATTCCAATACAAAATAAAATGAAAATAAAAGGCAGCATTGCTCAGGCTTTTGTGATGGGATTTGATATTAGTACAACTAGAGAAGGTATGTGAGGGTCCAAGGTCAGCACTGGATCTTGTAAGTAGGAAGGAGGAGGGCTGCCTTTTAGGGCTCAGGGAGGTTTCTTGGTGCAAGGAGTAGAATCCTTTCAGTCACTGGTATCTGGTCTCTCTCTGCCAGAGGGTGTAAACAAGAACAGCACTTTGTAAGTATCTCTCTGGCTGCTATGGGAGGATTGGGGATACAAGCAAGAGTAGAGACAAATGAACTAGTTAGGGGAAGTAGAAAAGATTCATGTTTATTGAGTGAATGAATAAATAAATTAATATTAAGCTGTGGATATCAAGCTGTGGTTTCTGGGTCCCTGCTCTGTGGCATGTGCTATCTTCCTTAAGGACTGTGGTGGGTGTTCAGACTTCTGGAAGAATAAAACATTTCCCTGCCTGCTCTCCTCCATTGACCCTATAGATTCCCACTCTCTCCCTTCTTGGTAGGACTCTTTGGCTGTATCCCTGAGATCCTATTCTATTTTTCCCTGAGATCTTTGGGATTTTAAAGGTTGGTCACAAGCTGGCATTGAGTCTGATTCTGTGCTTTGGTGCCTTCCAGTTCTTCACCTCTGTTAGTCCAAGCTCTGTCTTGTTTAATATTAGATACTGTCTTTTCTCAGGGCCATTCTGGCTCACAACACATTTTACATATCACAACACATCTCACCATAATCCCCAACATCATACATCCACATTCAAAGCACAAGCAGGTTACTTGTGGGGTAGGGGATGACAACTTAGCTGCTAAAAGCTGTGTGCATTCTAGAGGGTTATCTATTCCACTGAGGCCCTTGATACTCTTGGGGAAGCCATCACCCACCTCCCCACCTGCAGGGTCTATGCATCCACCACCAGGGGACTGCCTTGCAGTTTTCCATTCCCAGAATATTTTCACACTTACTTTTTTTTTAAATTTTATTTTTTCAGTGTTCCAAGATTCATCATTTATTCACCACACCCAGTGCTCCATCAAATATGCGCCCTCCTTAATACCCACCACCAGGCTCATCTAACCCCCTAACCCCCCACCTCCTTTCCTCACATTTATTTTTAAAAAGCAGGGAACATTCCTACCCAAGAAAGATGAAGGAAGTCCCTGACATCGCTCAAAATTAGTTTTTGGAGAATCTAAAACAGATTTAGATGCTTTAAGAAGATGTCTTTGGTTTTTAATCCAGAAAAAAGAAGGAAGAACACAAAAGAAGGGCTCGGATCCAAAGTGAATTCTTTTGTCCAGTACATGGTTTATTTTAAATGTAAAAGTTCAAGTTTACAAAAACAAATAGATTGGATGGAGCATTTGTGAATTCTGAAGCACAGACACTTCTCCATGTTTGGAGGATATGATCAGATATTTGTGCAATTTTTGCTATTGTTGAAATAAAAGAGATATTGAGGCTGTGGAACGCTGCACCCAGAATGCTGTGAAAAATAAATAAATGATAGTACAGGGCACAGAATCCCAAGGAAAGGAAGGAGAGAAAATATGGCCCTGGTTGGTATTATCCTCCTATGGTCCCAGGACACTTTGTTGAAAAAGCTTTTTCTGACATATCAACTCATAAATTGGATGAATTCAGTGACTGAATAAACTGAGCAAGTATGCTACTATCAAGAAGACTGGTATCTTCTACAGAGGTGTTATTTCTGTTTTTCTCCCATCCTTACCTATTTGCTTTTGTTAAAGTCCCTTTTCATGAACTTGACTTTAGATGGTATTGACTTGATCAGGCAGCTTTGAGAAAGGGATTTCCTAGAGGTGGGGGAGAATGGAATTCTTTTTTTTAAAAATTTAATTTATTTTATTTTTTTTAAAGATTTTATTTATTTATTTGAGAGAGAATGAGTGAGCATGCAAGAGGGGGAGAATTCAAAGGGAGAAGCAGACTCCCTGCTGAACAGGGAGTCTGATGTGGGACTTGACCCCGGGACTCCAGGATCATGACCGGAGTCAAAGGCGGTCGTTTAACCAATGAGCCACCCAGGCATCCTACCTCCCCCCCCCCTTTTTTTTAAAGATTTTTATTTATTTGAGAGAGTGAGCAAGAGCAAGAGAGAGGGAAAGAGTACACAAATGGGGCAGAGGGAGAGGAAGAGGGAGAAGTAGACTCCCCTGTTGAGCAGGGAACCCAACGTGGGGCTCAATCCCAGGACCCTGGGATCATGACCTGAGCTGAAGGCAGATGTTTAACCAACAGAGCCAACCAGTCACCCCCTTTTATTATTTTTTTTTAAGATTTTGTTTTATTTATTTATTTTAGAGAGAGTGAGTGGGGAGAGGGGCAGAGGGAAAGGATCTCAAGCAGACTCCCTGTTGAGCCCTGCAGAGCCTGATGCAGGGCTCAATGGGATGACCCAAGGATCATGACCTGAACCAAAATCAAGAGTTGGATGCTTAGGGACGCCTGGGTGGCTCAGTTGGTTAAGCGGCTGCCTTCGGCTCAGGTCATGATCCCAGCGTCCTGGGATCGAGTCCCACATCGGGCTCCTTGCTCAGCAGGGAGCCTGCTTCTCCCTCTGCCTCTGCCTGCCTCTCTGTCTGCCTGTGCTCGCTCTCTCTCTAACAAATAAATTAAAAAAAAAAAAAAGAGTTGGATGCTTAAATGACTGAGCCACCCAGGAGCTCTGAGAATGGAATTCTTCTTCAGCAACTGGATTGAAGGAAAAAGCATGGCCTTGGGATGCCAGGTCCAACTCTTTCTTTTTTTCTTCTTTTTAAAAAATATTTTATCTATTTATTTGTCAGAGAGAGAGAGATTGAGAGAGAAAGCACAACCAGAGGGAATGGGAGGCAGAGAGAGAAGCAGGCTCCCTGATGAGCAAGGAGTCTGATGTAGGACTTGATTCCAGGACCCGGGGATCATGACCTGAGCCAAAGGTAGATGCTTAACTGACTGAGACACCCAGGCATCCCAGGTCCAGCTCTTTCACAGAGCAGCTGCATGATTAGGGACAAGGTACTCTATATCCTAGGCTTTGTTCTTTTACTGGAAAATGCAGACTGGACATTTTTGGAGAGTATATTTTGAGAATGAGTGATGTACAGAAATTGCGGTGTATGTTACCTATTACAAAGTAAGTCTTAAAAGATACAATCTAACTCATAATTGAAAAGAATCACTCTGCCTACAGACAATTCTCCAAAGAAGACATCCAAATGGCCAACAGACACATGAAAAGTGTTCAACATCACTTGGCATCAGGGAAATACAAAACAAAACCACAATGAGATACCACCTCACACCAGTCAGAATGGCTAAAATTAACAAGTTGGGAAATGGCAGATGTTGATGAGGATGTGGACGAAGGGTCCAACAGTGTCCTACACTGTTGGTGGGAATGCAAGTTGGTGCAGCCACTCTGGAAAACAGAATGGAGGTGCCTCAAAAAGTTGAAAATAAGAGCTACCTTATGACCTAGCAATTGCACTACTTGGTATTTACCCAAAGATACAAATGTAGTGATCTGAAGGGGCATGTGCACCCCAATGTTTATAGTGGCAATGCCCACAATAGCCAAATGGAAGGAGCCCAGATGTCCATCGACAGATGAATGGATAAAGAAGATGTGATACATACACACACGAATATTATGAGCCATCAAAATGAAATCTTGCCATCTGCAATGTAGATGAAACTAGAGGTTTTCATATGCCAAGTGAAATACATCAATCAGAGAAAGACAATTACCATATGATCTCACTGGTAGGTGGAATTTTTTTTTAATTTGTCAGAGGGAGAGGGAGAGAGAGCGAGCGAGCACAGGCAGAGGCAGAGGGAGAAGCAGGCTCCCTGCTGAGCAAGGAGCCCAATGTGGGACTCGATCCCAGGATGCTGGGATCATGACCTGAGCCGAAGGCAGCCACTCAACCAACTGAGCCACCCAGGTGTCCCTGGTAGGTGGAATTTAAGAAACTAAATAGGATTACAGGGGAAGAGAGAAAAGAATAAAACAAGATGAAATCAGAGAGGGAGACAAACCATAGAAGACTCTTAATCATAGGAAAATCAGTTTAAGTCTCAAACTGAGCATTGCTAAAGGGGAGGAGGATAGGGGAATGGGGTAACTGGGTGATCGACATTAAGGAGGGCATGTAATGTAATGAGTACTGGGTATTGTATAAGACTGATGAATCACTCACCTGTACCTCTGGAACCAATACCACATTATATGTTAATTAATTGAATTAAAATAAAAATTAAAAAAAAAAAGAATCACTCTGCCTGCTTTGTGGGGTGGCAGGAGAGTGGTTAGGAGTCAGTGCATTCATGCCACAGCAAGAAGTCACAGTCACTGGGACCAGGGTGGTAGTGGTAAAAATAGTAAGAATTGCTCAGATTCTGGACATATTTTGAAGGTAGGGCCAAGATAATTTTCTGATGGCTTCCCTGTGGGGCGTTTGGGGAGCAGCAAGTGGGGAATTATGAATGTTTCCTGTTTTGAGCTTCAGCAACCTGAAGGATGGACTTGCCATTTACTGAGATGGAAAAGGCTGAGGGGAGACCAGGTAGTGCAGGCTGGATGGGGTAAGCTGGAGAAGTCTATGACACACTGAAGAAGAGTTACTGAGCTGGCAGTTGGATGCTGACTTTGGGGCTTGGGGTGAGGTCCAGACTAGACATAAACATTTGCAAGTCTTCAGAATATAGATAGTATTTAAAGTCATGAGCTTGGATAAGATCCCCTTGGGAGTGAATGCAGGGAGAAAAGAATCCAGGTCTGTGAACTAAGCCCTGGAGGAGCCCTGTGTTACTTTTCGGGGAGGTGAGGGGGAACAAATGCATCCCCCCGCTTTCCTCCTCCTCATCTTTCTTCTTTTATGGTTATGAAAGGGGACTGTTCTATTTAATTCAGTTAGCCTTCACTTGAACAAAGCTGCTTACCAAATTTATTTTGGGTTTGCTCAAAAAGCGGTATATGCTCTTTGCAACTTCAAAGTCTTTTAAAAAGGAAAAACACCCAACTCTGGGCTGTGGAAGAAGGTCTTGTTCATGGTGCAGTCATCGAACCAGCAAGCCCAGTGCATCTGGAGATCAAGTTCCTCTTAGGATTAGTGAAATCAAGCTTTTGTTAGCATTAATTTAATGGTGGAATGTCAACTTGAAAACCTCAAAAATCCTTTTCTGCTTCACATCCCTTCCCCTTTTTCATCCAAAAGAAAAACTATGTAAGGCCAGAAGGGAGAATCTGAGAAAGGTTTGACTCTTCTTTTGGTGAGATAAACAATCTGTTGTGTCATGGCAGCAGCACAGAAATCCTGTGTTTGAAGAACAGATTGAGATGACAGTGTTACTCAGGATAGTTTAGGAAAGGGCAAGGTAGGAATAGATCGATTTCATGATATAGATCTGGGAGTCTCAGTGGACCATGGGTTTTTTATGAGTCACGTAATGACGTGGTTGTTCCAGGAGCCAATGCGATTGTAGGTTGAATTCAAAACAAACTGGTGTTCTGGCCATATGAAATCAGAATCCCCTAAATAAAGAGACAATTGGCTGGATAGCCCCCTATACTGTTCTGGGTTTTGTACTGTGAGCCGGACTTTGGCAAAGTTTGTGCTGTTTAGTGGCAAGAGGGACCAGCATGGGACAAGAATCGGAACAAGTGACAGGCTTCTGGCCTCAGCTATCACTGTCTTCAGATATTGAAGGGCTGCCAGTGTATGACAGAGATTGGCTCTGCAGCTCTCCATAGGGCACAAGAAAAAGTAAAGGAGGGAAAGTTACATAGACCTTTTTATTATTGGATAAATAAATAAATGGGCTGCCACAGAAAGTACTGAGCTCTCTCTTCTTCGAGGCTTTCAAGAAGGGAGTGAATAATCAACACCTGACTAGGGGTGCTATAGAGAAAAGACTCTTAGGTGGAGGCTAAGAGGTGTGCAAATCCCATGAAAGCACATGTCAAATGGAATGGACATGTTCCATGGCTTTTATCAGATCCTCAGAGCTATGGGACTCTAAAAAGGTTAAGAAGGTCTGTCACAGCAAATACCTTTAAGCAGTGTGGGCTATAAGACTGGTTGATATCTGTGGAGTTCTTAGACTAAGCTCACTGGTTCTAACTAGCTCCCCATTCCTTGGCAGAGTGGTCTGGTAGAAGAGTATTGATTTCGAGTTGGACAGAACTTGGTTTAAATTCTAGCTCAGCTCCCCTCTACCTTATTATCCCTGGGCCAGTGGCTTAACGTCTCTTAATCTCAGTTTCTTCACTTGTAAAATAGATGAAAGCTATCTCACAGGCCATTGAATGACAAAACACAGGTCACCCAGCATGGGTTTGGGCTCATAGCGGGAACTTGGTACATGTGTGGTCTTTTCCTCACTTCTTATACACGACATCTTTTGTTGCCTATCCGCCCACAGACTCTGAAGAGGGACACTGTATTTATCATATGGTCTTAGCTATGACTACTAGATCAGACCAGGATACATGTCTCTGGGGTAGTTAATGACTTATGAGACTTGGCTTAAACAGACAAGCTAGGCCAGTCAGAAGCTTTTGAGATTCTGAAACAAGAGAGTTGTCAGATGGTTGTGGAGAGGAGAGGGCTAGAGCTGAGAGACTGTATGAGCCATAGCAGGAAGAGTGTGGAAAAAAAAAAAGAGAGTGGGGAGAAGGAGGAGGAAGCAGACATGCAGAGAGGAGGAGAAAGAGGGAGAGAGAGAATCACATGGTTTGTAGGAGACAGTGGGATACAGACACTCAGAATAAGGGTCTCAAGTTCTGATGGCTCTCTGCTCCCTCAGGTTCTGGATGTACTTCCTTTCTTGTCCTTGGGTTCTGTGGGGCTCCATTACATTTGGCATAAGGCCCCTATACACTTGAGCCAGCCAGAATGGGTTTCTGTTCTTTGCAACTTAAAGAACCCACACTTACCTCATCTGTTCTGCCATTAATTCTGCACACACATTGTCCCAGCCTGGAATTCCTTCTTTCCCTGTTCTACTCAGCACTTGATGCCCAGCTGAATTTCCTGTTTTTCCCACAAGGCCCCTCCTGAGCAACCTCAGGCCCCAGAGGACTCTCCTCCCCCTGAACTGCTTCTTTGATGGATGTATGTGAGCTTGGGGTGCAGGGGAGCCCAGAGGAGGGGACAGACTCATTTAGACTTCTCCAAAGAACAATACTGGCTTCTCTGAAAGGCCTCTGAAAGTGGTTCCTGGTTTCTCTGTGACATCAACATTCACTCTACCTGTGATGAAAACTTTTGAGTACATGATCCCTGCTTAGAAGCCCTCTGGGGCTTCCAGCAGCTAGAGCCAAACTCTGAAGTCTGGGGTTTAAGGCTCCTTCGCAGTCCGACCTACTCAGCCAGCCCCATGACAGACCTCCTGCCCCTGCATACCTGAGCACGTTCCCACTGCCATACTTAGGCCCATACCACTTCTTCTTCTAGGAACATGCTCTCTTACCCACTCTCCACCTCTTGAAACCTTGACCTTGCTTCAAGTGCCAACTTGTCTAGGAAGCAAACCTTCCTAAAGCTCCCACTTCTTCCTTGGAACTCCTGCAGCACTTGGTTTAAGTTCAGTGACCTCACCCTAGTCCACCCATGTTCTTCCTAATAGAACAGTTTTACTAATGACATCTCATGTAAGTACACCAAAGGGTTGTTTGCAAACCAGTTTCACATACTTTCTATCACAGGTAGAAATATGATAGGCTCTCTTAAGTCTCATACCATAAGCTTCTAGAGGGCAGGAGTCATGTTTTGCTTACTTCTGCAACCTCACTGCCTAGCAGAAGCCGAGCAGAAGGTATGTGTGCAGTGTACTTCCTTGAAACCAATGGGTAAGTCACACTCTTGAGGCAGAGTGAGGAAAGTGGATGACAATTTTCCAGCAGTTTTTCCCTCTAGGACTGGCCCAGAGCAAAGTCAGGATGCCAGGACCCTTTCTCTCCCTAGCTCACCCCAGGACCACTTGAGGGTTTTTATTTTATTCATGGGTTATCATCGTTTATCATCATCAGTTACCTGATGCTCATATTGTCTTTGATTTGGCCAGTGAGAGCCCCTTCCGGTGGCCCTCTGTCCCTTCACATGTCACCATCATTCCGGAAGCGGTCCTTACTATTTGGCACAATCAGATATTCCAGGCTCATCTCGTACTTTCCCTATCCCAGCCCTACCAGTACTCATTTCTCTAAGGAGTTCTAGATCCTTTTATTGGAGAATGGTATTTATAAACCAATCTGTGTACAAAGTGTGCTCATTGCAACTGGAGCATGTTATTCTGGGCCCTCTCAGTGGACAGAGCTAGGAAACAGAGGTATGTTATGCACACACATTTGTCTATATGTATATAAATACATATATTTACATACACGTGCCCACCCACTTATCTATCTAGACCTTTCCTCTCTCTCTCCCCCTCCATCTACCAACTTGCCAATCTAGTCCATGCCAGTACCTACGGTTCCAGCCCAGCACATGTGGTTTATTCAATTTTCCCTCCTTTCTGCATTCATAGCTCCCTCCTCTCGCAAGTGAGAAACTTGATTCTCATTATTTTTTCATTAACATATAATGTATTATTTGTTTCATGGGTACAGCTCTGTGAATCATCAGGCTTGAACAGCGCTCATCACAGCAGCTACCCTCCCCGATGTCCACCACCCAGCCATCCTATTCTCCCTCCCACCCCCATCGCTCCAGCAGCCTTCAGTTTGTTTCCTGAGATTAAGTTTGATTCTCATTGGGGCGCCTGGGTGGCTCAGTGGGTTAAAGCCTCTGCCTTCTGCTCAGGTCATGATCCCAGGGTCCTGGGACCAAGCCCCACATTGGGCTTTCTGCTCGATAGAGAGCCTGCATCCTCCTCCTCTCTCTCTCTCTGCCTGCCTCTTTGCCTACTTGTGATCTCTGTCTGTCAAATAAATAAATAAAATCTTTAAAAAAAAGATTGATTCTCATTATTAACAACATATTTACTAATATGCTCAGTCCTGGAATGCACAGGGAGTACTTTCAGAATTGCTAATCCATAAGAAAAAGAAATCTACTCAATATTTGTTTATAGTTCTTGTTTTCCCTTAGCCTGAAGGCATTTAGTCCAAATGCTGTGTACAGAAGTTACCCGAAGTGGTTCCTTTCCAGCCCCTTCTCTCTACAGATCTTGAATCATTTGCTTGGCTCCATATCTCATTTCTCTATTTGTCACACCTGACTCTTCAGGGGCACCAGAGCAGTAGACACCCTCCTCCATGGGTCTTCTCCACTGGACTGAAACTGCCCCCTCCCGCCTTCATTAGGCTCCCCTCCACCCTCTCTTGCCAGTTCCAGAAATGTCCTCCTATTCTCTTTGTAACTAAGATTTATTCCTTTTTAAGAAGTCCTTTGCTATAATTTCAGTGGGATTCTGGGAAGGAGAAGAGACACCTTATGCTTCCATTCTGCTGTCCCTGACTTCCTGGGGACTCTAGAGTCAGGATGATCTAGCTTTACAAACTGTGAGACATGGGCATGGTCTTTGACTTCTCTATGTGTCTCAGATTTCTCCTCCAGGATGTGAGGGTGAGAAGCCACACATCATATAGATTTAGTGAGGACTGATCTAGACCTTATGTGTAAAGTGGCTGACACAGTGCCTGGCACTGTGGGCAGTAAATGACAGCTGTCATTGTCATCTGATTGACACCACTGATTGGCCACTTATTTGTCTGCTTACCCATCCTGGACCTACTAAGTGCTGGGCATAGCAGAGTCCCCGAGCATAAAAGGGGCAGGGAGGTCTCGGTTCCCAGTGTGGTCATCCCAGCTGCCAATCCCCGAGTTGGCAGTGTTTTTGGCAACATGCTGCTTTTCCAGGCTTGGCTTCCTTCAGTCTCAGGACAAAGGCCTGGGACTTTTAAACTTCTTCCCTGGCTTGGAGTCAAATGGTCTGTTGGGAGAGCTTTCCCCAGCTGTGTGCCAGTGTGCCTCCGCTGGGCCACTGCTTTTATGCTGAGGACACATGATTGTCCCTGATGGGAATGAGTGATGAGCTGAAGACTTTGGTAGAGTGAGGCCAAATCCCTGTATGGCTCCAGGAACGAGGATAAAAATAGCCAGAGTAATTGCTCATGCTCTTTTAAGGATTAAAAGTCAGCTTTCAGGCAAGCTGTGAAGCTCCATGACCAGGACAGCAAGGGACACAGTTCCTTTTTTAGAGGTTTGGTCAGTACTCCCTGTGTACTGCTTGCTCCGGGCTTCTGGGATGTTATTCTCACTTGAGCAAAGGGTCACCTTCCCTAGTCTATACCCCATGAGGGAGGGGTGTGTTTGAGGTGTCCCTACCTAGGGATGGGTCTGAAGTGTCCCTAGTGTGGGTCTGGCACAGTAAAGGTGCTCAACAAACATTTTTAAATGAATTTATGAGCTGTGAAAAGGCTATATTTTTAAAATAGCCTTTAGAATAAGATTTGTACTTGAGTCAATAGTAACACACCAGTGCCACCTTCCAGGTTTTCATATTGTACAACAGCCGTCCAAGATGTCACCACTGGAGGAAGCTGGGTAAAGGGTACATGGGACTTTTTGTACTATTTTTGCAACTTCCTGTGTGTCTGTAATTATTCCAAAATAAAAAAATAAAAGCAACAAAAATAGCCTTTAGTTAGGCTCTTGTCAATACTCTTTGACACTTAGAGGAAGCAGTGCTGAAAGATGAATTGATTAAATCCTGTTCATAGCAATGCTTTTATTTCATTATTAGTTTTGAATGTCAACATATGATTTATTCATATGATTCAAAATTTTGAATGTATAAATGAGGGCTACAGTGGACACTCTCTGCTCTAGGCACTCCATTTCCCTCCCCATTGGCAACTATTGTTAATGCTATTTGTTTCTTGTGCTAATTTTCCTGAGATTGTGTGCACATATACATACACACATGTACTTGTGAACATGTATGTATGAACTTAAGTCTATTTGTGCACATGTATATTTATAAACTGTTCTGTTATTTTACTTTCCCACTTAACCATATCTGGGAGGCTTTTTATATCACTGTACAAAGAGCTTCCTTATCGTCTGTTATGGCTGTACCACATCATCGTTTTTTTTAGAGAGAGGGAGGGGAGTTGTTAAGGGAGAGGGAGAAAGAGAATCTTTAGCAAGTTCCATGCCCAGCATGGAGCCAGACGTGGGACTTGATTTTGTGACCCTGAGATCATGACCTGAACTGAAATAAGGAGTCGGACGCTTAACCAACTGAGCCACCCAGGTGCCCCTGTACCCCACCATCTTTTATGGTCCCCCCATTGATGGACATTCAGGTTGTTTCCAATCCTATTGCTTTTAAAGACAAAGCAGTAATGAATAATCTTGTTCATTTGTCACTTTCCAAGTGTGAGAGTGTGTTTGTAGAATAAATTCATAGAGTTGGAATTAGGTCAAAGACCCGAGTCTTATCATCTTGAGAAGGCTAAATTGTCTTCTATAGAGCTTGTTCCATATTACACACCCACCAGTAATGTGTTTTATGAAATGCTTATATTAATGCAGGGAGTTTAAAATTTATTTGGTGTTTCCTTTGTGAGACTGGTGAAAGCTACAGACTGGACCCAAGAGAAACAAAATCATACGGTGTTTCACATACAATTTCAGTTGGCTCAGAAACTCTGGAGGGCTATCCATGAACCCTAGTTTAAGACACCCTGGCTGAGGGGGAAAGAGTTTTAGGGCCACCCAACCTAAGTTCACCCCTAAATTCTACCATTTCCCAGCTGTGGAATGTCAGTCAAGTGGTTTCGCCTCTTCATGGCTCAGTTTCCTTTTGCAAGGAAAGGTACAATAATCCTCTTTCATAGGGTACTTGTGAGGATACATACATACTTCTGTGTAGAGCATCTAATGTAGAGGTTGGAATATAGCAGGGGCTCAATGTATGGTTTATATACACAGCCACACCTCGGTCCCACACACACCCTCATGTGTACCCAATGCCTTCCATTCCTTTTCAGCCTAAATTTCTAGTTCATCTCTGGATTAACTCCTGCTAGATTCACAAGATCAACCCTTGGAGCATCATTCCCCAAAGTGGGGTCTTTGGACCAACTGTGTAAGAATCACCTGAGGGCCTTAATTAAAATGCAGATTCTTGCATTTCCACTGTAAATCCATGGAATTAGAACTTTTGGAAGAGGGGTTCAAGGAGCTTCATGCTTGGGGATTCTCACACACAGTGAAGTTAGAGAAACAGTACTATACAGTTTGACAAATTCCTTCTAGTACCTATACCTGAAATTTTAGTAGTTACCACGATGTATCTTTGTTAGTGGGAGCCTACACCCAGCAAATGGGTAGGTGTAGACACATGAGGGAAAGCAGAACTAGTATGTGGTTCAGTCTCTTCTGGTTCCATCTACAAAAATACTATTTTTAAGGGTGTAACAGCACAAACTCTATTCTCATCAGGAATCTTTCTCATAATAACCAGGGATACCAGGACTAGATGCCTATGGTTTGGGTTAGGATGGAGGCCCAGGGTGTCAGGTTTGTTGGAGAAAGCCTGCCATGGCTGGGGTGGCTGACTCATGGCCAGGAGCTGGGAATAGGACTGTATACAAGCAGACAGTGGTCACCAGGTGGGCTTGAGGGCACAGGCTTTGAAGCACCAATCCCTATAACTCTCAGAACTGGTGGGTGATTTCTGGGGTGGCAAGTGGTGGTCTAGGGCTGGAGTTGCCAGATTTAGCAAATGAAAATGGATGATGTGCAGTACAATTAAAATTTCAGGTAAGATATATATATATATATATATATATATATATCTTATTTCTTATATATATATCTTATATATATCTTATTTCTTATATATATCTTATATATATCATATATATATATGAAATAAGTATGTCCTGTATAATATTTGGGACATACTTACATTACAAAAGTTATGTGGTTTTTTTTTAAGGTTTTATTTATTCATTTGAGAGAAAGAGCGCATGTAAGCAGGGGGAGAGGCAGAGGGAGAAGGAGAAATAGACTCCCTGCTGAGTTGGGATCCCAACTATGAGGCTTGATGCCAGGACCCTGAGATCATGACCTGAGCTGAAGGCAGATGCTTAACAATCTGAGCCACCCAGGTGCCCCAAAAGTTATGTGTTGTTTATCTGAAATTCATATTTAAGTGGGTGTTTTGTATTTTATTTGGCAACCTATCCAGGGCTTCTCTGACCTGCCTCTAACTTCAGAAGATGGCTGGAGCCTCCATGTGACTTGCATGGAATCTGGAGCTCCGTGACTTTGGCCCAAGGTGGGCACTGCACCCAAGGTGGGTGAAGAGCAAGCAGGGTCGGCATGTAGACTTCCAGGAGGGAGACAGCCTGTCCTTGCCTGTGTCTGGGCAGGGGCAGGAAATGAATTTGTGCGAATCAACTCGATGAGATGCTGGCACTCTGCTAAGGCTTCACTATGGTCTCCTTTAGGAGCAGGGATTGAAGCCACTGGGGCTGCTGCCAGGTCTGGGATTAGCTGAACCTCCTAGGCCCTTCTCTCTGGTAATCCCAAGGGTTTAAGGTGGGAGCAGCCCCCGCCCATGAATCCCTGGGACAGGAAGTGTTCCCAGTTTCTCCTGGCTTGGGGCCAGGGTCTTGTCCAGCCTCACATGCTTGCTGGGGATTCCAGGCTGGGAGGCAGATCTGCAGTTTCTTTGGTCCCTGTCTGGCCAGGACAGTGCCCAGCAGCACGGGCTGCCCATGGGCACTGCCATCCACTGGGTGGGTGCCCGTGAGAGGCACTCAGGTCAAGCTCCTGACTCACAGGCCCAGCCTGCCCTAAGCTCTGGGCCGGCCTGGTTAGCTTCCCCTGCCATCAGCCCCCTGAGTGGGGCCAGAGGGGGCTCCCCGAGGAGCTCCAGGCTCCAAGTCCCAGCCCCTCTAGGAGGAGGCGGTGGCCGCGGCTCAGCAGCCAGAGGCTTCTCAGCTCAGAGCTCCAGAGCCAGATGTAACATTGACCTTAAATGGTAAAAGCTCCCCAGAGTGAAGAGAGGCTGGCCAGAGGAGGAAAGGGGAATAACTCAGTTTTAGGTAAGTCATTGCTATATCTAAGAATAACCTGCTCTTCAGCTGGGACGCAAGGGAACCCTTCTCCTCCTTAAAGGTACAGGGTGCTGGGATGGGGGCGCTTGACTTTAACTTTCAGGGGAGTTGGCTTTGTCGGGTGCCTTTTCAGCTGAGTATTTTTATTGTTGCTGTCATGATTTTTAAATAAGAAGTGAATCTTGCCAGTCCTAACTTAATTAAACCGTGCTCTGTCTGCTGCTGTTGGAAAGCATGCACAGGCTAGGGTGAAAATATGGGTTCTGACTGAGGAGCCCACCCCCATATTTCCTATAGGCCCCTCTGGGGGAATAGAGGGTCCCCAGCTTATGTAAGCCCCCGGGCAGGGCTTTTCCCCCACTGCCTGCTACCCCTTTCCCAGCTCGGCTCGGTGCTTACTTGTGCCTCCCTCTGTCCACCCCCCAACCCTGTGACACAGTCCTGTCCACTTAGGACCCTGTGCGGGCCCAGCCCTTTCTCTATCCTTGACCCTGCCCCTGTTTCTGTCCCTGCTCCTCCTGTCCTGTATTCTGGTTGTAGCCCCTGTTTTCATCTGTCTCCATATCTCTTTCTGTGTCCAGCTTTGCCCAACCTGTGCCCCTAGCCCTGCTCATCTCCAGGAGCTCAGTGTCAAAGTTATCCTACAATAAACGGCACTCAGCCTGGCTTTCTCCAAAGGAAAGGCCAGCGGACAGAAGGCAGAGAAGGGCCTAGCTATCTTGCTCCCTCCTGCCCAGGAAGTATTTGTGAAAGCCTGGAGATGCTCTGCAGTTTGAGTCAACAGAGTGTAGGGTCTGGGAACCCTGGCCAGTGCTTCTGCCTCCCAGAGCTTGGCAGCTGGTGTACTCTTAACTCTCTCAGACTGCTCTTTGGGGGCTTGTGGGTGGGGGGAGCAAAGCAGCCCACAGGCTTGTCCGAGCTGTGTCTCCTGCAGGGGAAAGGAGGAAGCTTCCCAGGACTGTTCTGGCTGGAAGCACTAGGGAGTCAGAGTCTGCTAAGGGCTCCATCATCCCCACCAGGGGCAATGACATGCCCCTGGTGCACCAGGGGCAGTGACACAGGTGGGGTTAACTCCCCTGCAACCTCACCCGGCACTTTTCTGGGGAAGAAATACAGGTTAAATGACTTGCCAAAAGTCAGATCACTAAGGAAGAGCAGTTCTAGGACTCAAACCCAGGTCTGACTCTAACGGCCCAGTGAACATAGTTGTGAGTGAGAGCGTACTCCCACTTCCTGTGATATCTGACCAAATGGACAATACAGTTGTCATCGTCATGTTTGGTTATCCTTGACACAGTGGGGTGTGTGTGTGTGTGTGTGTGTGTGTGTGTCTGTGTCTGTGTTGGAGGGGACTATATTCACATCTAATGCACCTTCCTTTATGTTTCTAGTAAGTGGGACATTCCTGCATACTCTCAAAGGTCATCTGGGAGATATAAAGAGTTGCTAATTGCTCCAGCATGATCAATGATCCCATAAACATGTTTTCTGGAAGAAGGAAACAAACAAACAAACAAACACACCATTCTTAATGTGCATCGAACCCTGTTCCAAGCACTTCCCATATAGTAATTCAGCACCTAACGCCCTCTAGTAGTAGTAGGGATTATTGTTACTGTCCTCATCTTGTAGATGGGGACGTTTTAGCATAGAGAGGTCACACAGCTGGTGAGAGGTGGTGCTGGCATTTGACCCCAGGCACCTGTCTCTAGAGGCTCTGTTCCTAAGCAACCTGCTCTGTTTTTCTCCAGTTGGTGCCACATCCGAGAGGGCAGAGGGGGAAGCACCGACTGTCTTCCGATGCTCTGTCTACGGCTTTCCATGCGGGATTTCTTGTGCACTTCTCAGTAATGCTATGAGGGTGGTATCTTTACCCAGTTTTACAGGGAAGACACTGGGACTAGGGGATGTTACATGACTTGCCCAAGGTCACCCAGCCACCAAATGACAGAGCAGGGAAGTTAGTATCTTGGATGAGGATTATTAACGCCTTCTTATCGGCACTGATTTCCGGGGGGACCAGTGGGCTCCTAGCTTCAGGTTGAGGGGTTCTGAGTCTCTGTGAGAGGAAGCTGGATGCCTGGCCTAATGGACTGACTACATGTACGGTTCTCAGCTTCTCAAATGGCCCCGCCTCTTTCCCCCAGTCTTGGTAATGAAGGTGGATGGATGCCAGTCACACCTCCAGCAGGTGTGGAGACAGCCTTGTGAGGGCGGAGACCTTGTCTCATTCTCCACTGTGTGTCCCACATCCAGAATGATGCTGGGAGGTGCTGAGTGTTCAGGATCAATTCATTTTCCTTGCGAAGAGATGGACATAGTGCTCATACAGTGTGCTGCGTTAAATGTGTATATACCTGATGATCAGATTCTTTTAGCCTGGCAAGTTGGGGTCTCAAGTTAGCTACCCCCCCAACCTTGCCACCTCTTCTGGGAAGCCCCCATGGGGCCACTGGGCTGCCTCACAGCCGTTCTCTCTATGACTCAGCTGTCATCTGAGTGGTCTTGACCAAGGAGGAGCAGAGACCTAGATGGGTGGTAGAGGAGAGATTTTGCCCCTGCCACTTGGGGAGTTCTTTGAATTAGTGGAAGGGAGATAGAGAAAGAGTTCTTATGTAGTAAATGTAAAAATTGATAGAAATTGAGTCCCACTTGATGTCCTGCTAGAATGTTATTTCACGTAATCCTTGTGATAGTGAGGAGGCCGCTGTTGTGGAAAGAGGTATAGCGGTGTGCCCAAGGCCGTGTAGCTAGAGGGTGGTGAGCAGGGATTCCAGCTCAGGCTGTTTAGGTCTAAAGTGGGGACTTCCTGTGTTAGATGCTTCCCTGCCTCTAGTTCGTAACATGTGTCTTGGGGAAGTTATTGGGTGCCACAGTCCAAATAATGGAAAAATCAAGAAAAGGGGGAAAGGGATATTGTGTTTGCCTTATAGACCCTGGAGGTCAGAGCCTGAGATTCAGAGGACAGCTCAGGGGCAGCCTCACCAGATGGGATGCAGAGGCAACAGAAACCTGTGACCTTGGACAAGCCCCGCCTTCTCTTTCTTCTTCCTCTGGAGAAGGAAGTGACAGCCAGTCAGCCAGAAAACCTCCTTCCCAGTGGGCCACAGTTGTAAAAAACAATTTTCAAAGGCTGGGGTTAATCAGTTCTGGTTACTTTCTTCCTAGTACTTTTTAGATGTATAATTTTTATTCAACTTCTTTTCCTGGTAATGAAAGTAATATACGTTCTGTGCTAAAATTTATTAGAAAATATAGAAATAGATATAAATAAGAAATACAGAAGTAAATATGAAGAAATTAAAAATACTTCCAGAATCCTGCCACTCAGAGATAAATATTGGGTTTTGTTTTTTGCTTTTTAAAGATTTTACCCATTTATTTGACAGAGAGAGCACAAGCAGGGGAGTGGGAGAAGGAGAAGCAGGCTCCCCACTGAGCAGGGAGCCTGACGCCGGGCTTGATCTCTGGACTCCAGGATCATGACCCGAGCTGAAGGCAGACAGATGCTCAACCAACTGAACCACCCAGGCACCCCAAATATTGTTAATATTACAGTGTACTTCTTTCTTTATCTTTCTCTGTATTTTAAAAAACTAAGGTCTTACTATGTGTGGTTTTGTAGTCTGCTTTAAAATTTTTTAAAAAGATTTTATTTATTTATTTGAGAGAGAGAGCACATGCACACAAGCAGGGGTGGGGCGTGGAGAGGGGCAGAGGGAAAGGGAGAAGCAGACTCCCCACTGAGCAGGGAGCCTGACAACGTGGGTCTCAATCCCAGGGCCCTGGAATCATGACCTGAGGTAAAGGCAGATACTTAACTGACTGAGCCACCCAGGTGTCCCTGCTTTAAGTATTTTTAAGACTTGGGGCACCTGGGTGGCTCAGTGGGTCAAAGCCTCTGCCTTTGGCTTGGGTCATGATCTCAGGGTCCTGGGAGCGAGCCCCATGTGAGGCTCTCTGCTCAGCAGGGAGCCTGCTCCCCGCCCCCACCTCTCTCTCTCTGCCTGTCTCTTGGCCTAGTTGTGATCTCTGTCAAACAAATAAATAAAAATCTTCTAAAAGAATTTTTTTTTAAGACTTAGTTCTTCCAGGGCAATTTTAGGTTCACAGCAGGAAGGAAGGTACAGAGATTTCCCACATACCCCCTGCTTCACAAATTCACAGCCTTCCCCATTAGCAACACCCCCTACTAGAGTGGTTCATTTGCTACAATGGGCAAACCTACACTGACACATCATTATGACCCCAAGTCTACTGTTTAACCATTGGTTTCACTCTTGTTCATTCTCTGGGTTTAGGCAAATGTAGTAGGACATGTATCCACCATTATAGTATCATGCAGCGTAGTTTCATTGCCCTAAAGATCCCCTGTGCTCCAGCTATGCACCCTTCTTTCCAACCCTAACTCCTAGCAACCACCTATCTTTTTACTTTCTCCATAGTGTGGCCTTTTCCAGAATGTCAGATAGTTGGAATCACACAGTATGTGGCCTTTTCAGACGGGCGTCTTTCACTTAGCAACATGATTTGAGTCTCCTCTATGTCTTTTCATGGCTTGATAACTCGTTTCCTTTTAGCAGCAGATAATATTCTGCTGTCTTGATGTACTACAGTGTATTTATCCATCCACTTACTGAGGACATCTTAGTCTGACTTTTTTTTTTAAATCAGAAATTCTATCATGATCACTTTTCCCTCTCATTAAGGATAATTCAAAATATGATATTTTGATGGTTGTATAATACAGAGTAATTTTAGCTGTGCCATGGATCATGGTTCCTCTTGTTGGGCATGTATGAATATGGTTTTCCTTTGGGGACAGTCCCAGTGGCACACAAATGATGGCTTTTCTGTACATGTATGTAGTTTGGAAACTCAGCCCTTAGAGGCGGGCTTCTGCAGTGGGGCCCATGGTGTAGCTTATTCTGCAAGATGACAGTAAGTGGGGTACTGACTCAGCCCTAAACACACGAACTCACATCACAAGAATGTTATTCCCTTGTCAGTTATTTTTAGTCTTTGCATGAAGAAGAAAGCCTTGATCCGAGGTAGCTTGGGAATGAGGGGGCTTACAGGACTCTCAGCACTAAAACCAGAAGTCTGAGGGCACTCAGGACAAGATGTTCACCCTGGCTTGAACCGAGTGTGCCTTCAACATCTTTCAGATCCTGGCTTATCTTCCTTCCTGACAAAGTGAGAGCAAGCCTTGGGCCTGGAACCTTTGTCAGGCAATAGCCAGTACTTAGTAAGTGTTTTCACTTTACTTATATAACTCCTCTCTTTGTGGTATAAATGGGAAGAGTCGTCCATTTATGGTAGGGATAGAAAGTTCCTTTTTGGATAAATGTGAAGACAAGGGTAGCTGACACTTTCTGAGCACTTACTTTGTGCTAGGTGCTGTTCTCAGGCCTTACTGGCCATACCTCATTTTGTCCACGTGGCAACCCACTGAAGTAGTTACTCTGATCATCCCTGTTATACAATTAGGAAACTGAGGCACAGAGAGGGCAAGGCACTTGTCCAGTAACACAAAGCTGGGAAACAGCAAAGTTGGGACTTAACCCTGGTTTTCTAGCTCATTGCTAAGGGAAATTGAAGAATGTTTAATCAATCAAAGTATAGGTGGCGCAAAAAATGTGAGGGTGCTGTGCAGGTGACCCAAGTTTCGGAAACACTGGCGTGGAGGAAATCAGGATTCTATGAGCAGCAGCACCAGTGAATGCAGGATGTGGGGGACGAGATCATACACTGCTCAGAGAGGCTGGCGTGCAGGGCAGAGGGCATGGTGGCGGCCGTGGAAAGAGACACACAGAACCACATGGGGTGTGGCCACTGACAGGCTAACTGGGAGGATATTTCCAGAAGCCCAAGGCATCAGAAGGAGAGAAAGCCTGAAGACACCCTTATTGTTGCTTATACACATGTGGTCAAGAGTGCTGGCCCCCAGTCAGGAGGTGTCAACCACATCTACCCTCATTATTCATAGTGGGAGTTGTCACCTTGAGCTAGAGGCAACACTGCGTTCTGGTGGGAAGTGCAGCCCCTGGAGTGACCGTGGGGCTCCACTGTGGGCCATCTGTCCATCTTGGCTGTACCTAATCTCGCAGAGCTTCAGTTTCTTCTCCTGTGAGATGGAGATAATGATGGTGATTTACAGGGTCAAATTCCTTAGCCAGAGTCTGTTCTTAGCACCCAATAACCTTTAGCTATTATTGTAGCTAGCCTCTGCCTGTCCTCTTTCAGAGATTCCATCAGGGAGATTTCTGTATGGGGTAAGGCTTTGCCCATAATTCTGGGTCCTATCCTCACCTCCGTTAATGCCCCAAGGACAGTAGCGGACTTATTCTCTAGACCACTGTCATTGGCACCTGGTGGGTTCTCTAAGGAGGCCCAGTGAAAGCACCTTATTCCTTCACTTAAGCTGTAAGTTTCGTGGAGAAGTCAATCTAACATCTCCCTTATGATGGATAAGGCTGGTATTGGAGAATGGGACTTATACTGGCAGGCAAGTAGGCTTTCTTTTTTATTATTATTATTTTTTAAAAAACCTTAATTCCAGTTTAACATATAGTGTTGTTTTATTTTTTTTAAGATTTTTTTAAAGATTATTTATTTATTTATTTGACAGATCACAAGTAGGCAGAGAGGCAGGCAGAGAGAGAGAGGAGGAAGCAGGCTCCCTGCCGAGCAGAGAGCCCGATGTGGGGCTCGATCCCAGGACCCTGAGATCACGACCTGAGCTGAAGGCAGAGGCTTTAACCCACTGAGCCACCCAAGCATCCCCTTTTTTTTTTTAAGATTTTATTTATTTATTTGACAGACAGAGATCACAAGTAAGCAGAGAAGCAGGCAGAGAGAGAGGAAGGGAAGCGGACTCCCTGCTGAGCAGAGAGCGCCAGGACCCTGGGATCATGACCTGAGCTGAAGGCAGAGGCTTTAACCCACTGAGCCACCCAGGCGCCCCTATCGTGTTGTGTTAATTTCAGGTGTACACCCCACCCATCCATCTACCTTCCTCACCTCTTGTAACCACCAGTTTGTCCTCTATAGTTAACCAAAAGAGACTCTTAATGTCATAAAACAAATTGAGGGGGGGTAGGGGTAGGGGGTTTGGGAGAGAGTGGTGGGGTTACATTATATGTTTAAATAAAAATTAAATTTAAAAACAAAAATAAATAAATGTGGAGGGAAAATAAAAAAAAAGAATCTGTTTCTTGGTTTATCCCTTTTTCCCTCTTTTGGTTGTTTTGTTTCTTAAATTCCATATATGAGTAAAATCCTATGATATTTGTCTTTCTCTGGATGACTTATTTCACTTAGCATTATTCTCTCTAGATCCATCCATGTTGTTGTAAATGGTAAGATTTCATTCTCTATTATGCCTGAGTAATATTCCATTATATATATGTATATCACATCTTATCAGTTGATGAACACTTGGACTGCTTCTATAATTTGGCTATTAAAAATAATGTTGGTATAAACATAGGGGTGCATATATCTCTTCGAATTAGTGTTTTTGTATTCTTTGGGTAAATACCCAGTTGTGGATCATATGGTAATTATTTTAATTCTTTGAGGAACCTCCACATGTTTTCCCTCATGCACTCCCATCAACAGTGCATGAGGTTTCCTTTTGTTCCACATCCTCACCAACACTTTCTTCTTGAGTTTTTTATTTTAGGCATTCTGACAGATGTGAAGTGATGTTTCATTGGGGGTTTGATTTGCATTTCATTGAGGTTGAACATCTTTTTACATGTCTGTTGGCCATCTCTATGTCTTCTTTGGAGCAATGTTTGTTCATGTCTTCTGCTCATTTTTAAATTGGATTATTTGGGGTTTTCTGGTATTGGGTTGTGTAAGTTCTTTATATATTTTAGATACTAACCTTTCATTGAGTATGTCACAAATATTTTCTTCCATTCAGTAGGTTGCTTTCCAGTTTTATCGATTGTACTCTTCACTGTGCAGAGAATTTTTGTTTTAATGAAGTCCCAATAGTTTCTTTTTGCTTTTGTTTCCCTTGAATGCGTTTCCCCTGCAGGCAGCACATTCCTAAGAGAAAGGGAAGAAGAAAGGGCTGAGCTAGTCCGAATGACCCTTGTCAGAACTCACTATCAGATATCCATTCTCCTGGCAGGTGGAGGTGGAGGGGAAGCCACGAATCTTACACTCTTGCGGCTCTTTCCATGTGAATGAAACAATCGTGTAGGAGAAGCATTATGCCCCTAATGGGACCACAGTGAGGGCCTAACCCAAGCTCTGTTGCAAAGCTGGTCTCAGGTGATGTACATTTGGCAGATGTGTCACAGCCTCATAACAGGTAGGGAGCTTTCAGGTTACAGGGGCTGCCACGTAGTCCCAAGAAGGTGGGCACTCCAGCTCCTCCTTTTCCCCGAGGGATGGAAAGGATGGAACCCCCTCCTTTCTCTTCATGAGTTGCCCAGTGGGCACCTGTTTAAAGAACAGTCCCTCTGCAGACAAGAAAAGTATCCAACTAGAAGTGTGTGGTATGAATTTGGTTTCATGCAAGTTCCATTTAGGCAGCTCTAGTCAGACAGCAAATGACCTCCTAATCACCCCTTCCTCTGGGATACTTTATATAGATAGACAATGAAAGGAGGGGTTCGGAAGTACCATTGTTCAATCATGATGTTCATGCCAGGCATTTTATATATACTATCTTGTAAAACTCAGACCATAGCCATCTAAGGAAGATATTTGTGAGCAACCAACTCGGGCCACTTATTCAAGACAACTAAGAGTAATTAGTAAGTAAAGAAAGGGGAGTCAAATGAAAAAACCATCAAACCCCTAATCCACAGCAACTTCCATCTGTTTGGCTCATATAGGCCACAGGGCAGAGTGAGAATGTTCAGCTCCTGTCCCTGCTCCTATAGTTGGAGCCCAGGAGGTCCTGGCATTGCTGCTTGGAGCAGAGGCTTTGAGATTTGGGGCAAGAGTCTGGCAACCTACTCTATTTGGGCTTCTCTGCTTTGTATCTCTCTTTTGTCTTCTTTCAGTATGTGACAATCCTGATCTGGTCTCATAACCTTGTCTATGGGCACGCCCCTTCTTCTAACAGGAAAATACAAGTCTAGAATCTCTATTGCAAGAAATGCCATGTATGACACTCTCCAACTCACCAAGACTTGTGCCCTAAAAGATCACAGATCCTGCCATGGTCACCCTGTCTGCATCAGAAGCAGTGTGGGGTAGTGGTTAGGACCTCAGCTTCTCAAGTGAAATGACCTGAATTCAAGTCTCAGCCTTGCCACTTACTGCCAGACCTTGGGCAAATGATCTAACTTTTTCTCCTTTCTTTCCCGATGTACAAAATAGGGCTGATGATAACCATAATATATCTTGCTCAAAGACTTGTTATGAAGATGAAATGGATCGGTGTATTTAAATAACTTGTCTGTGTATAAGTACTTAATGATTAATAACTATTATTCAAGCCCAGGTTAACCTCAAGCTCATGAAACTCCTCTATTTTGGGGCTCCAGATGGTTGGGTTTTTCAAAGGGCTGTCCTGTCATGATATTTTCAACCTGTTTGGGGCTTGGTTCCTTGGTAGAAAGAATATAATGTCTTCCTGGGCTTCTTACCTAAGACATCTTTCTTGTTCCCCAGCTGAAGTCAAAGTGGTCCCTAATGTAGATTGGGAGGTGATGGTGATGAGGCTAAGTATGGTCAGGAGGAACCTGTGGCTGGATGCCAAGAGGACCCCCTAAGGAGCTTCATCTTGGAGATGTTCCAAGGTCCTAAGCCTGGTCAGTGGCCTGGAATTGATTGTTCACGTATCATATCAAGGATATGATAATCAAACTCATAAGAGACTGAAGTATATAATTCTGAATGTCTGTATCCCAATGTATGGTGAGAGACCACCCTTTCCAGTGGCCAAAAAAAAAAAAAACACCCCTGGAAGATGAAGATTATGCTCAGAAGGTAGAAAATTCTGAGGGGTGTTTCACCTAGGCTATAGTGTGGTCTGCTAACCATCTCTGCCTACAACGGAAGAGACTTCCTGAGAGCACAGGGTCCTGGAAGCCTTAGATAAGCATTTCTCTCTGGAGTCCCCTTTTATTTTGTAGAAAAATGGGGTTTGCTGGAAGGTAGTTCAGAGAATCAAAGGAAAAAGAAGACAGCTAGGCCTCAGGAAGATAATCTCCAGGGCAGTGCTGAGGAACCTGACAGCAGGAACTTGCCAACTGTTTTTCTAGAGCAAAGGTTTTCTCTAGGACAAAGGTTTTTTGATGGTTCATACCATGAATTTAAAAAATTATTTTAGGGGCGCCTGGGTGGCTCAGTGGGTTAAAGCCTCTGCCTTCAGCTCAGGTCATGATACCAGGATCCTGGGATCGAGCCCCACATCGGGCTCTCTGCTCAGCAGGGAGCCTGCTTCCCTTCCTCTCTCTCTCTGCCTGCCTCTCTGCCTACTTGTGATCTCTCTCTGACTTGTGATCTCTGTCTGTGAAGTAAATAAATAAAATATTTTAAAAAAGACTATTTTAGCATGTACCTCCAATTTATGTGCATTGCTTTATTTTAAATCATACTCATGATCTACATTAGTATGCTAGTTATTTTGCAAAACATATAAAAACAGAAAATTTTAAGGATGACAAAGATGAAATTATATACAAAAACCATGCTTTATTTTTTTAAACTGCCACCAGCTTTCCTTAAAAGAGTATTCCTTAGTGAGAGAGCTCATGTTTTAAAATCTCAGCACTTTGGATAACCCCTGGCTTTAATGACTATTATGATAAAGGAGATACTATAACAATCAGTCTCCCCACAAGGAACCAAATCCAACTCAACTGGCTCAAGAGAGACTTTAACAGAAGGTCTACTTGCAAATGATGGTGCCTAGGCACCCCAAAACAAGCAACAGCAGGAGGCCAACACCAGCCCCAGCTGGGAGGGGCAGGAGAAAAAAGTAGTGAGACCAGAATCCAGTGACACGGGAAGAAGTCCCCTCCAGAATGAGCTGTAGTTAAGGACAGATACAGCCATGCCAGAGATGTAATGCTGAAGCAAGAAGGAACAGGGAAGAAAATGTCCCAACTGCTCTCTCTTCCTACCTCCTGCTGGCCCGTTGACCAATTTCAGGTAGCATGCATGGAAGCCCAAGTGATACATCCTGTAGATGTCATCTGGGAGCATGGGGTATGGAATGGATTGGGGGTGGGGAAGGCAGGCAGAGAGGGAGTTGGGAAGAGGATGACCAGCTCAGAGAGCTGATAGGGAAGAAGGGCATCTTTACTTACTGAGTTGTAAGTAAAATTGCAAGCAAAACTTTCAGTTTGATTCACCAGTTTCCAAAAACTTCGAGAGTTGCTTTTGGTATTAGTCATATTGGTAGTATCTTCATTCCACACTTTTTGCGGGAGCCTTTTAAACCACTTGCCCATTCTATGATGGTTGTTTTGGTTAAACCTAGGTAAATACATTTCACTAATCCATTTACTTGGGCACATACCAGTTGTGTCATACTTCACTGAAAGCAAATGAATACGTAAGGGTGTTATTATGTCAGTCCCTTAGCATTGTAGAGTTTCTCCTGTTCCTTCAGGACATCTTACAAACCAGATGTGACAGTGACCTTTCAACATAGGGACTGAATGAAGGTACCATTGTCAATCTGCTTATTTAATACTAAGAAATTAGAAATTAGTGACAGGTTCCAGTTGTCTTCCCATTTCACAGAATTATCTTGCACATTCCCTGGGCACTCATACTCAGAGTGGAGTATAGATGTAGCCATGGAAAACCATCCCTTGTATATAGGGGCCCCTCCTAGAGAAGAGGAAATTGCCAAAAGCAAAAGTCTTTCCAAAGGATGTCATTACCTGCCAACTCATAATTGTCATCCTGTCTTGCCATCTGGAGATTCTAGTCAATCCTATTTTTTTTAAGATTTTATTTATTTAATTTATTTAAACCTGGGTGGTTTAGTTGGTTAAGCATCTGAGTTTTGATTTAGGCTCAGGTCATGATCTCAGCTTCTGGGATCAAGCCCCATGTGGGGGTCTGTGCTCAGCACAGAGTTTGCATAAGAGATTCTCTCTCCCTCTGCCCCTCCCACTGCTATGCATACTTCCTCTCTCTTAAACAAACAAACAAACAAACAAATAAAATCTCCTAAAAATTATTTATTTATTGGAGAGAGAGACAGAGCATGAGCAGGGGGGAGGAGGGAGAAGGAGGGGAGAAGTAGAAACAGGGCTTTGGGGGTGCCTGGGTGGCTCAGTGGGTTAAAGCCTCTGCCTTCAGCTTAGGTCATGATCCCAGGGTCCTGGGATCAAGCCCCACATTGGGCTCTCTGCTCAGCGGGGAGTCTGCTTCCTCCTCTCTCTCTGCCTACCTCTCTCCCTACTTGTGATCTCTGTCTGTCAAATAAATAAATAAAATCTTAAAAAAAAAAAAAAGAAACAAGGCCATGATCACAAGACCCTAAGATCATGACCTGAGCCCAAGGCAGACGTTTAGCTGACTAAGCCACCCAGGTGGCCCCCAGTCAAGCCTTTTAACCCTTCAGCCATATTTACAGACAATTTCTTGGGTTACTTCCTTATATAACTAATCATATCCCTTGCATGTGGTTTTTTCACATGGTTGTATTGGAAGGCAGCCTTATTTCCCCATGTACAGACAATTCTGACAGGTCTGGGGTTCACAGGGCTGTACACTGATAGAGGCAGACAGTTCTCTGGTCAGCTGGGCCCAGCATAGAAATTGGGGTATGGAGATGGACCTCAAGGATATGGCAAATTAGACCCAGAAACACTTGGCAAGGTGTCCCTGTCTCATGACCCCTACGGTCCGTAAGACACAGAAGTTGCTTTCCAACACACAAAGAAACCAAGCTTGCCTTTTTAGAGTCCTAAAGGGGAAGATCTCACTTGCTGAAATTTCTAGGGGGCTTGTTTTGCTTGACAATAACAAGAGTGATAATAATGTACTTATCAGTTACTGTAACGGCTATCATATGTTGAGCACCAGCTACATACTGTGTTAAGTGCTTTATGTGTATTCTCTTATATTTTTGTAGCACCCTGTGAGAAGGTAATAATATTATCTCCATTTTGATGAGAAAACTAAAGCTTTGTGAGGTTCATTAACTCAGAAATTAACTCTGAGGTTTGTTATCTCAGGATTTCAGTGGAAAGTGGCAAGGTCAAGGCACAATTGCCTTGGTGCAAAGTGCATGCAGCCCAACAACAGATGGAATCTCACACTTGGAGCTCTCAGGCCAGGAGGAGGTAGAGGCTGTACCAGTAAGACCTTTAAAAAGGTTAGGGGGGGGTGCCTGGGTGGCTCAGTGGGTTAAAGCCTCTGCCTTCGGCTCAGGTCATGATCTCAGGATCCTGGGATCGAGTCCCGCATCGGGCTCTCTGCTCAGCAGGGAGCCTGCTTCCCTTCCTCTCTCTCTGCCTGCTTCTCTGCCTACTTGTAATCTCTATCAAATAAATAAAATCTTTTAAAAAAAAAAAAGGTTAGGGGGGGTGCCTGGGTGGCTCAGTGGGTTAAGCCTCTGCCTTCAGCTCAGGTCATGATCTCAGGGTCCTGGGTTCAAGCCCTGCATTGGGCTCTTGGCTCTACAGGGAGCCTGCTTCCCCATCCCCTGCCTGCCTCTCTGCCCACTTATGATCTCTGTTTGTCAAATAAATAAAATTGTTTTAAAAAATTGAAAAAAATTAAATGTTAGGTCATTATGGATTTATAGAGCACTATTAAGGGAAGCTAGAACCTTGCAAGTTCATAGCAGGTTCTTGATGGATACTGAGTGAGTGAATGAATGAACAAACACTCTTAGGTTTGAAGACAGTGAATGTCTTCCAATATCCATCCCTGGTGCTGAAATGAAGACAACACATAATGAAGGGGTGCCAGGTTCTAGGCTTGACTCTGCTTCCAACTCATTTTGTGCCCTTGAGCAAATCACTTCTGCCTTCTGAGGCCTTGGTTTCCTCATCTGTGAGCCATTCATTTTCCAAGCCCCAGTGATTTACCTCCATAGCTGTATGACTGAGCCTGTATTGGAGCATTGATTGTGTTAGTTGCTACGTCTGTGATAAGGAGGACTGCAGGTTTGTTAGAAGAGTCAGCTATTATTGTCTGTTTTCTAAAAGCCCATGCAGTGCCTTTGTGGGTAGTCAGAACTGGCATCAGTCCAAAGTAAAATGGAAGGCTGTATAATATAAGAAAACATTTACTGCTGAAGGGAATGCTTATTCATTCTCTTTCTTATTAACAAGGCACTTGACTCATGCTTTGGACATTTGCTGTTCCGATCAGAGATGTGTTGTATTTGTTGCTAACAAAAGCAGCCTCTGGAGCCTGGTTCCTCTTCCCTCACACTGCAGGGTCAGCTGCTCTAAGGCCTTCAGCTCTGGGAACAATTGGGTGTGTACTATGTAATGGAGTTGGAGGCAAAAAGACTGGAAGTCCCTTGGAAGAGATGTGGGTCACCAGAATTTGAGGACCTCCAGGAGGCACTGGGTATCCCTCCAGAGCTCCCTAAGTGGAGGAGATCCTGGGAACTTGAGGAGACCCCCTAAAATGATTTGAGCAGCTAGCTACCCTCTGCAGAGCATGTTCTCAGACTGTATCTCAGGAGATCCTCCACACGGCCACATTGTCTGTGTAACCTCATATGGATTATTGGGATTTCATAATTTTATGCATTGTATATAGCTCTGCCCCTATCACCTTACTTTTGAGAGCACAGTCTAGGGACCAACAGCGTCAGCATCACCTGAGAGCTTGTTAGCAATGCAGACTGCTGAGTGTTGCCTCAGACTTACTGAGACAGAATCTGCAGCTTAACAAGACCCCTAGGTGATTCATGTGCACATCACAGTCTGAAACATGCCACCTGCTGTACTGTCCATGGTACTACTGGGAGAATCTGAATCACAGGTCACACCGTTACTTCAAATTACAGCAAGAAGTTTCATGACAGAAAATCCCATCTGGAAGACATACCTGACATTAAATCACTAAATAGCTATATAAATGCCAAGAATTCCTGGACAGTCTTGTCTGCCAAAGCCCCTTTCCTCTTACCCACCTGATGGTTCCCACTTTCCTTCCCCACCCCCCCAAATCGGAGAAATGACACTTAGGGAGGGGGAACATTTGTTTCTGAGTTGGTTCTTTTAGCTCTCCTATGAAACACATGACCTCCAGAGACATCTCAATAGGGGGAAGAGAAGAATGCAGGAGGCACCATTCTCCATGTCTCATCCCAGAGGTGACACACAGTCTCTTGGCCAGAGCTAGTGGTAGGGCCCCCAGTAACCATCTCTGCCAGAGGATGAGGATTAGTGAAGCAACTAACAGCACAGCCTGAGGCATCCCAGAAGTGAGAAATTAAAATACTGTAATGTGGGCAACCACAGACTCTGAGCTTACAGAATCCTAGAAAAGCTGGGAGAATCAACCCAGAGGCAAACAGGTCTTACTTCTCCAAAAGGGAGAAAGGCACACAGTTGGGCAACAGAGGAGTACAGCTTTGGCAGCCAGGGTCATCCAGGGATTCTTGGCAACCACACACCCACCTATATATTCCACACCGCATTTCCTGTTATAGATTTTTTTTAAAAAGATTTTATTTATTTATTTGACAGACAGAGATCACAAGTAGGCAGAGAGGAGGCAGGGGAAGCAGGCTCCCTGCTGAGCAGAGAGTCTGATGCAGGACTCAATCCCAGGACCCTGAGATCATGACCTGAGTCGAAGGCAGAGGCTTAACCCACTGAACCACCCAGGTGCCTCTGTTATAGAATTTCTTGCTAGAAGTTGGAGGTGGGCATCTCAACTTGCATTAGACTTAACTCAGGAAGATGGACATTCAAAGACACTGAGATTTGGGGTCTGTTTCAGCAGCTAATGTTAATTAACCTTTTTTTTTTAAGTTTTTATTTATTTACTTGAGAGAGGGAGGGCACAGTGGGAGAGGGAGAAGCAGACTCCTTGCTGAGCAGGGAGCCTAGTGCCAGGATCAATAAAACCCTGGGATCATGACCTGAGCTGGAGGCAGACACTTAACTTACTGAGCCACCCAGATGTTCCTACTATTAATTATCCTAATTCACTACCCAAGCACCTTTGTCATAGGCAATCTCTCCCACTTCCTCAAAAGGGGAACACTCTTACCCCTGTCACTGGTACTATCTTCTCCCTGTTGCTTTGCTATCCAGCCCCTCTGCCTGCCTTAGTGTTCTAGCCACACCCTTTTCTGTGCCATGTCCTTGGACTAGAGCCTTGTTATAGGGAAGGAAACTGTGTTACATGTTATAGGGAAGAAAACTTGAGATCCCACTGGAAAATGAGTAAGTTGAGTATAGAATCTGGGTCTTCTGAATCTTACATGCCTGTCTATAAGGGATTAAAACTGAAGTAGAAGGAGGTCTTTGTGGCCATCAAGTTTAGGAAAGGTTACTCCTAGGGAACTACAGTTGACTTTTATGGGGCCTCATGCCATCTTGGCTAAGAGGTTTTATAAACTGAGAGGCTGGTGTTGGCTGAGTGTGGGGAGTGTCAGATGCAGACTGCTGCTCCTGAGGGAATGTGAGGAAATCCCTTTCTGCAAGGCTTGTGAAGGACTCAAAATGCCAGCTAACATTGAGTGAGCAGACTATGTGTCAAGACCTGCTCTAGGAAGTTTGCATGTATTATATAATGTACATGATCATCACCATCTGTATTTTACAGCTGGGGAACTGAGGCATGGACAGCTGAAGTAATTTGCCCAAGGTCACCCAGTTACTACATGGCAGGGCTGGGATATGATCCCAGGCAGCGCGGCTCCAGAGCCCATGTGCACAAGCACTGTGCACCTCACCTCTGGGTCCCATGGGTCCGAGAGGGTCTGGGGGCATTTTTGACTAGCGCTTTTAGGAAAACACTTCGAGCCACTCCTTGAAAAAACATTCATGGTCAAATATTCATTTCCCAAGTTTGGGAAGCATTCTATACTTTCTCCTCCTTTTGTAGGTTTGTCCTGCATATTTGCTTCCTGCAGGCTAAGAAGCCCGTGATACAGAAACCTCTCTGTCCCCAAATGCACTGAAACTCAGAAACCTTTATTCTCACAGCTACTATCAAAATCATCCAGAACAAGGGTTGCAGAGAACACACTTTGGTAAAAGCTAGCTTGGGCATCCTTGCTTGAGTGCACATAAGGTGGGTCATGTGGCATCTATAAAGCCCTCACTGCTTGTAGAACTGCCAGTGAAGGTTCTAAGTGAGCCAGGTCAGCCCCAAAAGCTTCTCCCTGGGGGTGTGGGGGGGGTCAGACAGGGGCCAGAATGGGTACAGCATGGACTCTGCTGGTTTCCAGTCCCACTTGGACATAGGACACTAGGATGGGAGGCTTCCAAGGAACAGGTGGGGTCATTGCGCTTCTTTTTTCTGTTCCCAAAAGGTCAGGGACTCTCCAGTCCAAGAGATGGCCTTCTCCTGAGAAGGGAAAGGAAATGCTCTCGGGTTGAACAAAAGAATAGGGGAGGAAATTTCAAAAGCCAGGGTTAAGCTTATGGGACATGCTCAGATTTAGCTTCATATCAACATCAAAAGGGAGCATTAACTCAGGATTCCAAAAGGTTTCTGAAGACCTAGAAAAGGCAAAAGTTGATCTTCTGGGTACAGGCAAATATTTAAATATAATGAAAAAACTGTTTTGCTTATAAATGAAGTGCCAACTGGCAGAGTATGGCAGAGGTCTGTGCCAGCTTTGACCTAGCAAAGGAGAATTTCTGAATGATGGTGGACCTGAGAATAAATTTCAGAAGGTGGTTATTTCTTACAAAGACCTTAGACAGAGAGGCTAATTGAGAGAGGGCCTCTGTGGTTGTATGGAAAGGACACTGGGCTGGGAGTCAGTCTCAGCCTTGTCAGCCTCCTCATCTGAAAAGCAGACATGATAGAATCTACTAGGTAGCAGTGTTGGAGGGAACAAACTAAATAGCGAATCTGAAATAGTTAGACAATAGAAAACTCCAAGGAGTAAGAGGTTAATATTAAAGACTAGGAATGCCCTTTAAGGATTGCCATCAGGAGACAACAATCAAGATGAAATAACTCCCTTCTAAAAAAGCTGATGGACTCTTCCAAGATGAAGTCAGCCAAGCAGATCCAGGATGTTGATGAGAGCTGGAGATGGCAAGTGTAGGAGGCTTCCTGGTAAGCACAGAGTTCCCATATGACCCAGCCATCCCACTTCTAGGTATATACACGAAAACTGAAAACAGATGTTCACACAAAGACTTGTACATGAATGTTCATAGCAGCACCGTTCACAATGGTCAAAAGGTAGAAACGACCCAAATGTTCATCAAGTGATGAATACATGAGTAAAATGAGATATATCCTTGCAATGGAATATTATTCAGTCATAAGAAGGAATAAAGTACTGATACATGCTATAACATGAATGAATCTCAAAAACATTATGCTATGTGAAAGGAGTCAGTTACAAAATACCACATGTTGCATGCTTCCATTTATATGAAATGTCCAGAGCAAGCAAATCCATGGAGACAAAAGGCAAACTAATGATTTTCAGGGCTGGGGGAAAAGGGGAATGGGAAGCAACTGCTTGATGGATATGTAGTTTCCTTTTGGGGTGAAGAAAAAGTTCTGGATCTAGAGAGTGGTAATAGGTGCAAAACATTGTGAATGTACTTAATGCCACTGAATTGTACACTTTAAAATGGATAAAATTGTAAATTTTATGTTACTTGTATTTTGCCACAATTTAAAAAAGGTTTCCTGCTGAAGAGGAAACATGATTCAAATGTTAGGATCCTTTCTCCTAGAGTGAAGTTGAAGGGAGGGTGGGGGATTCAGAATTTGTGAGCAGGGAGCTAGGGTCTTGTGTCAATCCTATGGCAGTCGCATGTGAGGGCTCCAGGAGGATCCAGAATCAAATACAACATGCTCCCTGCTCTCAAAGTGTATATACATTATTCTTATGTAAGGACAGACTGACAGGTACTATATATAACAAGGGAATAAATTCAGCTGAGTGAGACCTTTATTCTGCCTTGGCCATCTGTGAAGTCTTCTTGGAAGAGAAGATAGTTGAGTAGGTGGGATTTTGGTAGGTAGGTAAGAAGTGGAAGGTCTTCTGGGGAAAGGCACAGAGTGAGAGAGTATGGAAGCCCTGCGGAGCAGGGGACTGGGTTGATGTCAATCAGGCACAGTATGTGCAGAGCCATGGGAGATGGTCATGAGAGATAAGTTCAAAAGGAATTAAGGTTGCTTAAAAAAGTAGATCTTAAAAGTTCTCATAGCAATAAATTTTTTTTGTAACTATGTATGTTCATGGATATTAACTAGACCTAGAGTGAAGATCTTTTTGCAATATGTACGGACACTGAATCGTTATGTTGCACACCTGAAACTAATGTAATGTTATATGTCAATTATACCTCACTTAAAAAAGAGAAAACAGAAGAGGATTTGGGTTCAGACTGTGGAGGGCTTTGAAGGCAGAACTGAGGAAGCGAGGACTTGCTCTCCAGGTGGTGGTGAGGCAAGTAGTCCTCTGAGCTGAGGAGTAATATGACTAAACCCATGCTGAGAATGAGCAGTGTCACGAAGACGGACTGAAGGAAAAGAGACTGAGGATGGGGAGATGAGCTGTGGCAAAATCTCTGCAAGGCTCAAGAAGGGCCCCTCCAGACCAAGGGCAGTGCAAAGAGGGAAGGGTGAACCAAATCTAATGCAAAGGGTGAACTTTGCATTAGCCAAGATTCTTGTCTGCATGGAACAGAAATGTATTCAAATTAGATTTGACAATAACCAGAATTTTCTGGTTTACATAACTGACAAGTCTAGTGCAGGTTGAGATGTAGCTGGATGCATGGGGCTCATCCCCTCTACCTCCCAACTGTCCTTGGTATTGGATCTCTTCTCAGGTGGCCTGTGCCTCATGGTGACGATCTGAAACTTGCAGTCCCCAGCTTACATCCTATACTCTCAGAAACCCTGGCAGCAAGAACTCCCCCAGTCATTCCAACAAGTTACTGAGATGAATTTATGACTCAGTCTGGGTCATATTCCCATTCCTCAATTACCAGGGCCATGGGGGGGGTTCCGAGGGGACAGCCCTGTGTTACAGTCCCACTCCCACAGTGGTGTCAACCACCCCCACCCCAAGCACAGAGAAGATGAAGATGCTGCTATTACCAGAAGAAGGGGGACCAGGGTACAAAACAGGCAAAACCTGCAGGTATTCCCCCAAAGCACTAACTCTGTGCCAAGTCATTTACACATCTCATTTCTCCCATCAACCATCCTGAGGTAGAAACAATTATCTCCATTTTACAGGGAGGAAAATGAGGCATAGACTATCTTGTCCTCCCTTCTCACTCTATGAACACTTTTTCCGCTCTGTGCTGCATGGGAATCTCTTAGAGAGGCCAAAAGTCAGCACAAGGGTCACAGCTAAGAAAACAAGAACATGATCTATAAGCTGAGAGACACTCAAACTGCATTTCGGTTTGAAAGTGCAGTGGTGATAGATCCTGACCTTTTAATTGTTAGGAGATTGGAGGTCAGTCCCTATGAAGTGGGGGAGATGTTCATGTTCTGCATCTCTCTTGTCCCATGGGCAAGGATCTGGGAATCAAGAGTTGATCGGGGTGGGAGGCTGGTGTGTGTGTTTGTGTGTGGCTCTCCAGACATGGAGTATAACCTGGTGGTCATACAGAAGCACTTATTGCAGACATTGTGCACAAAACAGAGTCACTTTTCCTGTTGAGCTGAGATTTCCTCCCATGCTGTCAGCATGTCTGCAAGGCTTACATGTAGCAGTACTTACAGCAGTAAGAGGAGCAACAAGACAGGGAAAATGGGCAACACATGATGCCTTTATTGGGCCAGGTCTGGATGGGATGGAAGCAGAGTAGAACAGAATGTGTTTTGGGAACTTTCCAGCTGAAAGCCCAGAGGAGTAGGGCTGGTGTACTTGTAATAGATCACATTCTACTCTATTTCCAAAGCCAGTCCTTCTAACGAAGGGGAAAGAGTAGGAGGAATCTCCTAACTGAGGGATGAATCCTTTCCTTGAGCCTCATTTTATAAAGACTTCAAAGTGAGAATAAAATATGCCATTCCCATTTGTGCCCATCGTTGTAAAATGCAACATATTTTTTAATGTCTAGCAGAATTTGAAATGCCTCAGGTGAGAAATGGTACACCTTGCAAAACTGATCTGACTTTTGGGAATGTTGCGTGTGTTGAGTGTGGTGTGGTGTGAGTGCATGTACTCGTGTGTGCACGTGTCCCTGCATGCAACCTGTGTACTTCCAGAGCATCTTAAACTATGACATCTCGGCTTTCATTATCCATGCTTATAATTGCCTGATTGCTGCTGTGTTTCTAGTTGCTGAGCTCAATGCCTCAGTCTACCTGGTTTACTCTTGAATACAGAGCTTGGCTTTGTAGGTCCTCAGTAAATTTTTGCTAAACGGAAGAATGGATGACTGGTCTGCACATGCAGTTTGGTGAGTTTCTTTCTTTTTGAGCATAGTCTTGCCTCTATGTCTCTATGTGTCTGTCTCTCTGAGTTCATGTCCCTTGTACCTTCATCTCTATCTCTTTTAGTCTTTTTGTTTGCCCTCCTTCATTTCTCTCCACATAACCCCATCCTAGATACATATACCCAGACTCCATCTTTTTTCCCCCGCCTGTTTTCTTAAATTACATACACTCAGGAACTTTAGAGATGGAAGGAAACTGAGAAATCAGGTAGCTGAATTTTCACATTTTCTGTTTAATGAAACTAAGTCCAGACAGATCACCATGTAGTAAGAACCAAAAGTAGTTTCCATTTTGTTTTTAACAAAGAACAAGAAGTTTTGTTTTGTTTTTTTTTTAAAGATTTTATTTATCTATTTGACAGACAAAGATCACAAGCAGGCAGAGAGAGAGAGAAGAGGAAGCAGGCTCCCTCCTAAGCAGAGAGCCCGATGTGGGGCTGGATCCCAGGACCCTGAGATCATGACCTGAGCTGAAGGCAGAGGCTTTAACCCACTGAGCCACCCAGGCGCCCAGAAGTTTTGTTTTTAACAGATTATTAAGCTATGGTTTACATGCCCTACAATTCACCCACTTAAAATGTACAATTCAATGGTTTTTAGCACATTCAGAGAATTGTGCAGCCATCACCACTATGTCATTCCAGAAAATTTTCATTACCCAAAAAGAAACCCTACACTTATGAATAGTCACTTCCCATTTCCCCCATTCTTCCAGCCCTAAGCAACCACTAATCTACTTTCTGTCTCTACAGATTTCTCTATTCTTAACATTTCATATAAAGGCAATCATGAAATCATAAAACATATGATCTTTTGTGACTGACTTTTCACTTGGCATAAAGTTTTCAATGTTTATCCATATTTTAGCATGTAACAGTACTTCATTCCTTTTTGTGGCTGAGTAATATCCACCATATTATTCCACCACATTTTATTCATCTGTTAATTTCCTGGACATTTCATTTGTTTTCACTTTTTGGCTTATTGTGAATAATGCTGCTGAACATTGTGTGCACGTTTTTGTATGAACAAATGTTTTAATTTCTCTTGGATAAATACATAGAAGTGGAATTGGTGGGTCATATTGCAAATCTATGTTTAACATGTTGAGGAATTGCCAGTGTGTTTCCCAAAGTAGCTGTATGATTTTGCATTTCCATCAGCAATGCATAAGGGCTTCAAAATTTCCACATCCTTACCAATATTTGTTCTTCTCTGTTATTTTACATTTTAATGGATATGAAATGGTATCTTGTTGTTTTGATTTGTACTTCTCTGAAGGCTAATGATATTGAGGATCTTTTTGTATGTTTACTGGGCATTTGTATATCTTCTTTGGAGCAATGTCTATTTGATTCTTTTGGCCATTTTAAAAGTATTTGTCTTTTTATTATTGATTTGTAAGAATTCTTTGTATATTCTGAATACAAGTCTCTGATTAGCTATATCATTTGCAAATATTTTATTATAGTCTATGGGTTGTATTTTCACTTCTCAGTGGTATTATTTACAGTGCAAAAGTTTTTAATTTTGGTGAAATCCAATTTATTTTTTCTTTTGTTGTCTGTATTTTTGGTATTATATCTAAGAAAGTATTGCCTAACACAAGGACACAAAGATTTACTCCTGTGTTTTCTCTAAGAGCTTTACAGTTTCACCTTTTCCAGTTAGGCATTTGATCCGTTTTGAGTTAATTTTTATATGTGGTATAAGGAAGGGATCCAATTTTATTCTTTTGAATGTGGATATCCAGTTGTTCCAGAACTATTTGTTGAAGATTATTCTTTCCCCATTGAATTATCTTGGCACCCTTACTGAAATCAATGACTATAAATATGGAAGGATTTATTTATGGACCCTTGATTCTCTTCCATTAATATGTATGTGCATCCTTGTATAATATCTAGTGTCATACTGTCTTACTGTAATTTTATATACTAAGTTTTTAAATTGAGAGATGCAAATTATCTATTTTTTCCCTTCTTTTTTCAAGATTGTTTTGGTTATTCTTGGTCCCTTGCATTGCCATATGAAATTGAGGATCTATTTGTCAATTTTTGCAAGAAAAAAAAAGGCAGCTAGGATTTTAATAGGGATTGTGTTGAATCAGTAAATCAATTTGGGAGATATTTCTGCCTTAACAATGTTAAGTCTTCTGATCCTGGGATGCCTAGGTGGTGCAGTTGGTTGAGCATCTGACTCTTGGTTTCAGTTCAGGTCATGATCTCAGGGTTATGGGATCAAGCCCCGTGAGAGGCTCCATGCTCAGCTTGGAGTTTGCTTGAGACTCTCTCTTTCCCTCTTACTGCCCCTACCCTCTTTTAAAGTAGATGGATGAATTTAAAAAAAAAGTCTTCTGATCCATGAACATGGGATGGTGTTCCATCTTTTGAGGTCTTTAATTTCCTTCAACAATGTTTTGGTTTTTTCATAATATTCATTTTTAATTTCTTTTGTTGAATGTATACCTAAGTATGTTAAGCTTTTGATGCTAGTATTATGTTCTCTTAATTTCATTTTAAATTTTTCATTGCTAGTGTATAGAAATATAGTTGATTTTTGTATATCAGTCAGTATTCTGCAAATTTGTTGAACTCATTTATTAGCACAAATAGATTTTTAGTGGATTCTGTAGAATTTTATATACACAAGCTTATGCCATCTGCAAGTAATAGTAGTTTTACTTCTTCAAAACTAGAATTTTGGACCCCTAGTCCAGAGCATCTTTATTTCTTTAGAGAATCCTGCAAGGAGCTTTGTGGTTGTCTTAAAAAATGCTAATGCAGTTATTCCTGAAAATTCATTGATCCCAGTTCCTAAGATTAAGTGTTTGAAAGAGATTTGAATTCAAACCTGATACAGCCAAGAAATTCTATTAATAGCTGCATCAGTTTGCTAGGGATCCCATAACAAAATACCATAGACTGGGTGCCTTAACGAACACAAATACTTTTTCTCATGGTTCTGGAGATGTCCGAGATCAAGGTGTTGGGAGATTTGATTTCTGCTGTGGTCTCTCTCCTTGGGTTGCAGATGGCCACCTTCTTTCTGTGTCAGTACATGGTCTTTCCTTTGTGCGGGCACATTCCTGGTGTCTCTCTGTGTGTCCAAATTTTCTCTTCTTATAAGAATGCCAGTCAGATCGGATCAGGGCTCACCCCAAGAGCGTCATTTTAACTTCGCTTGATCTTAGCCAAAAGGCTGAGAAGCGATCAGTGTCATTTTAAATCAGTCACCTCTTTTAGGACGTTTCTCTAGGTACAGTCACATTCTGAGGTGCTGGGGAGTAGGGCTTCAATATATGAACTTTGGGACACAGTTCACCCCCAAACAATAGCCTTATGGGTGTTCCCCTGAGAGATCTGATCTCTGGTTAACTGCAACTAGGGAAGCCAGAATTTGTTTAAATAACCCATTCACATGATCACTAAATGACATTGGCTTGCAGCCAGAATTAAAAGGCGTTGCCTATAGTCCCTGAGATAAAGGATCCTCATGTGTAGTTTTGCATGTACCTTGAGCTCAGTTAGTCAATCTTCTCTACAGCCACATCAGGGAAGGTCAGTAACCAGCCATCAGACACAGAACACCCAGGACCTCCATTTATACTGACTACTTTAAAAAAACAACAACAGGGGCACCTGGGTGGCTCAGTCAGTTAAGCACCTGCCTTCACTTCAGGTCATGATCCCATAGTCCTGGGATTGAGCCCCAAGTTGGGCTTAGGAGTCTGCTTGTCCCTCTCCCTCTGCCCCCCCCCATTTGTGCTCTCCTTTTCTCTCTCTCTCAAATAAATACTTAAAAACTACTTAAATCTTAAAAAAAAAAAAGCAAAAATAATTCCAAGTTGTGCTGTGTGAATGAACAGTATGGTGATGGACTTGTGTGAAGAGTCCTTCTGTGAAGTAAAATTTGAAGTTCTTAAATGGAAAGACTCCTGTGAAGTGAACTTTAAACTTCTTTAAATGTTCACTCTAATTTTGTTCTCTTTTGAGTAAAGGGTCCATCTTGGAAGCTCAAGTTGTAAGTATTCTTTGCTCTGTACTTCTTATAGTAGCCAAAAGCAAGATGCTACTGATCTCAATTATATCAGTAGGAACTGAAAATCAAGATTACCCTCCAGATCATCTGAGTTAAGGCGTCATCCCACCTTGGCTGGTGCGCTTATCTCCCTCTTTCCTTTGCACAGTTTATGCTCCCTTTTTCAGTCTTATTTTTAACACTCTTGCTCTTTGAGTGTTTTTATTGACATCTGGCCACAAACCCTTTTAGGAAGCAGGCAGTTATAAATCACCCACAGAGAAATCAACAAAAACCAGTTCAATCCACAGTAATACTGATTTGCCCCCAGATAACCAAGATCCTGCAGGCTCAGCAGTTATACCCATGGGTGTAGGGTGAAGGATAAGGGGGCAGGCATATATTCTGAGAGAGGCAATGAGCTGCCAGCTTCCAGAGGCTCAAGGAAGGGATGGACTTGGCTTCTATCCATGCACTTCTCATCCAGCCTCAGGGGAGAGCTCTGTGTTTCCATTTCATCCAGCTCAGATTTTTCCAACCACATCAGTGGCATTTTCTTATCTCCTGAGGATCTGCTTCAGAGCTAAAGTATCTTCTTCGAGCCTCAAGAAAGGGCAGTAGGAATGAATTGTTGTATTTTCAGGGGATGGGGGAATGTGGGAGAGTATGTTACTGTAACACAGAGGCATGGAAAAAGAAAGAAGCTCTATCAAGCTGTCTGTTGTCAGCTCACTGCTTTTCGTCACTACGAGTTGGGGAGGCCACCCCTCCAGCCAGAACTCCAGGGAGTCAAAAGTTTGAAAGTCATTGTACAGAAGCTGAAAGCTAGGTCCGGAAACAGGCATGACTGGCCCAAGGTCACAGAGTGGTTTCATAACCAGCTTACAAAGAAATGGCCCCACTACTTTGAAATCCTAGTTCTCTTGCAAGAGGAGCTGTGCTCAGAAAATGCAAATTCATGGGGAATCAAAACAAAACAAAACAAGTTAATCTACATAGAAAAGATATCCATCAGTTCATTTATTTAAAACGAGTACATCAAATTGCCCACTGTAAGGACCATGAGGGTCATCAGATCATTTGGACCAACCCAATTATGCCCTCTTAGAAAATGGGACTATACTAAAACCTTCAGAAGAGAATTTCCTAAAAGGGGCTTTCCTCTCCTCTCCATCAGTGAAAATATTCCAACAGCAAGGCCCAGGGTGCTGAGGTCAGGTGGTAGGAGCCAGTGAGACTGTTCATGGTATGTTGAGTGCAGGGCCTCCTTAAACCAGGAACTCAGAACCAGGGCTGCAGTGAAAATCTCACATCCCATGAAGGCCTGATTTTACTTCCCAGGTATACCTGGTTTCTCCAAGTTGTATATCTCTATTAACTCAGTCCTGGTCCTGCAGGAAGTCTTGCCCCCTTTCCCTTCAGGGGCTTTTCTGGAGATGTGTGCCTTTCAAATGGGTTAAGGAATTATTTGGTTCCATTCAACATTTGTCAAACACTAATTACATTTCAAGCTCCAGGGATACAAAGATGAGAAAGATTGGGTTTTAAAGGATAAGTAAGAGTCAGCCATGAAGACTACTGAGTTGCTATCAGTCAAGTGGGAAAGACCAACTTGCAAACAAATAACTGCTATTATGTTACAGCGGGGTTGGCAAACTTTTTCTGTAAGAAGCCAAATAGTAAGTATTTTAGGCTTTATGAGTCAGATAGAGTCTGTCTCAGCTACTCTACTCAGCCCTTGTAATGCAAAAACGGCTGTAGGCAATGCACAAATGGACGATTATGGCTATGTTCCACTAAAACTTTCTTTATATAAAAACAGTCATTTGGTCAGATTTGGTTCACAGATGGTAGTTTGCTGAAGCCTGTGTTAGAGAAATGTCATGACAATATCCAAAACAAATAATAACAACAATAGTAATAATAATAAAAGCTACCATTTTGATAGCTAGAGACCCTACACCAGGCAATGTCTCTACAATTCACATATATTTGCCTGCGTATTTTTCATAACAACTTGTGAGGACACTGAGATTCAACAGCCAAATCACAGAGTTAGGAAGTGACAAACAAAAGGTAAAACCCAACCATGTTTGGCTCTACAGTCTATGTTCCCAAATAAACCACTTACAACTCTGAAAAGAAATGGGCAGAAGGAGTTCATCTGGGGAGGATCCTAAGAATGAATCCTCAGGATCCCTCATCCTACAGGATGAGGACAGTCTTCTGCGGAGGCAGATGGGAAAGAAAGGTTTTTGAGGCAGAGTGGTATGGAGGTTTGAAAGTATATGGATCATTTGGAAACAGGACCATTAGGTGATGCTGGGGTGTGGGATACCTTGGTGGTTGTGGCTAGAGAGGAAACTGGAGAAGTTGGTACCTCAGAGCAGGAAATCTGGCATACGTACCAGAGAACCTGGACTTTCCAGAGATTTTCCAGCTCTAGTCTTCTAGTCAGGCTGTATCACACTTCCATGAGGGACTGTTATCCATACAGATTCCTTGGCCCTGTCCCCGGATATTATGATCCAGTAGATCTGGGATGGAACCAGGAGAATTCATTTTATCGAACACCTCAGATGATTCTAGTAAGCATTCTTGGATTTAGGAATCAGTGCATGAAGAGCCAGTGAAATGTTTTAATCAAGGGAGAAATATAACCAAAGTTGCTTTAAAAAGGCCACTTCTACTTGGAAGATTATTTGTTAGGGGAATGATCATTCTTGGAGGTCCATTTCTGGTTAGTTATCAGCTTCTCTCATCTGAAAGTGCAGACGAGAAATTTCCAGAAGTTTCTGCATTTCCACAGGCTTTTAAAGAATGACTCAGCTTAAACCCTGGGTTGAACTCTATGCTGTTGACCAAACAATTACTTTAAGGAGAAATAGTATATAAACAACAAACTGCAATTTAGCAGAACATATGTGAATCTGATGTTAAGGAAAATACCTTCTCCATGATGAATCAGTTGGTGAGTCCTTAGCCAGAAAAACATCTTCTGGTCCTCTGGTCCTGTGTCAATGTCTCCTCTGTGGCAGTGGTGGTTGACAACAGTGCTGCAGGGTTCTGTGTTGCCCTCAAAGCCTCAGCATGGTGTGATGAACAGAACCCATGCTTGGCGTCAGACTACCCTGAACTCAAATACTCTTGAAAGTGCTTAGTAATTGTGATGCCTGGAGCAAATTATCCTTTCTGAGCTTCAGTTTTCTCACCTGTATAATGGAATAATAATTCCATGCAGGGTATTGTCAGGACTGAATAAGATGAAGGATACAAAGAGTCAGATAGAGCACCTGGCACAATAAATATTGGTTCTCTTCTGCTGATGCCTCAAAATTGTTACTAATACTCAAAATTGATGCATTTCCCATCTTTCCATAGTGGAAAGATGACAACTCCCTGGAGAGAAATCCTCTGTGGTTACTTCCTGTCTCATATTATCAAGTAGCCACTGTTACACAAGCCTGTTTATGAGGAACACACTGAAATTCATGTGCCTCAGGCCACCAGAGTTTGCTGTTGAGAGAGCCATTCCCAAGCTCCTGCCTTCATCTTCCTCACCACCATTTCGCAACACTGTTTATCATAGCCTGTTCTCAAGTGGTGTCTAAAGACTCAAATCCTGTGGCTATCTGCATAGATTTGGTTCCAAGGGAACTGGTCCACTTTACTTTGGCATGCGGCTTCTTGTGGCCACAGCCTCTGTCCAAGTACTGAGTTGACCAAACTGCAAATGCATTTCAGTTCAGATTCCCTGGATGACCCTGGCCAAGATCCACAACTGTTCCCATTCCCTCCACTGGTCTCAGTGGGCAAGGTGTAATCTTCTTCTTGGTCCTGCAAACTGGAATCCTCACTCCACACTGTGGCACTGGGGTTCCAGGCAGCAAACCTGTTCACAAAGCCTCCCATTGGTGTGGGGCCTGCTTTCCTGGGAACAGTTAGCAGTCAGATCCCATCCAACGCTGAACCGAGGAATAGGTGGAGTGAGCTCCTGGTAGTCATCTGGAAGGAAGCAACAATGTTGGAAAATCATTCGAAGGTTGGAATTGAACTCAATTGACATGTCTTATATTCATCATGTATCTTTTAGGCAGGAACAAGGAGGTTGGTCAAAGCTAGTTCCTCATTTGGAGCCTGAGTAGATGTTTAAATGTATACATGTACAGTGGAAGGTAGGGTCGGGGGCAGGCATTGGAGGGGTGGGAGATTCAGAGGTTTGGGCTGGGGTTTCAGGGAGGACACTGATTCCATCAATATGGGCAGGGAATGCAGAAGGAGAAGCAAGTTCTGAGAAAGGCACATGTTGATACATTTAGTTAGGGAATAACTTAGGGCAAGCTCATTTGCTCTAGATTTGAGTATTCCAGCTCAGACTCTCATGTTGGCAGCAGAGCAGCAAGGTGAGAGAAGCCTCTGGTGTCCAGAAAGATACTGTACAGCCTACTTTACAAAGGCTAAGATTTTTACCAGTAGGAATTCTTTATTGCAAGTGTCAAAAAAGCCAACACAAACCAATTTAAGCAAAAAGGGGTATCTGTTGGTTCTTGAAACATAAAAGGCCAGGGATATCAGGCATAGCTTGATCAAGGCATCAGATGACAGCCTCAGGGCCTAGTTTCTAGCTCCTTGCTATCTTCTCTTTCACATTGATTGCATTCTTAGACAATAATGATTCTGTTTTCACCATCTTACGTTTAAGATCTCAGTTAAGACACTCTTTCCCAGCAAAATCACATTGTGTCTCATTGGCTCTGGGTAGGTCATATGCTCACCAATCACTGTAACTGGGGGGATGTGATGCAAAGATGTTCAAAGGCAACCTCCAGCCCTGGGGTTGCCAGTTAGACCCCTTCACCTCTGATTGATGATTGCTCTCCATAGGCAACATGGACCCAAACTCATAGGATAGAAACTGGGGCTCAGGCTGGCAAATTAGCCCAACCCACTACTGTGGATATGGGAAGACTGAAGCCTAAGTGGTAAAGGAACCCACTGCTACACAGGTGGATGGCTTTACAGTGTGTTCTTCCCTTCCCCAGAAGGCCCCATCACTGAGCCTCTGTAATCCTTCCTCTGGCCTCCTGAGGCACATATTGGGCCATGCTGTGCCCTGATGCCCAGCACCAGGGTTTGGGCTTCTTTCCACGGCTTCTGAGAGCTGGGCTTCAGAGAGTAAATAGGGGGTGAGGAACTGAGCTGGGGCACTCCATCCCAGCAGGGAAGAGCTATCTCTTCTGTTTGTCTTAGCGGATGCAGCTGCTTCCTATGGACTCCAGGGGATGCTGTGAGAAAGACTTTCAGTTCTGTGCCTCAGCCACAGTTGTCTTTGCTGCCCCTGATGTAGGGCTGTGATCTAGAACAATCAAGATCCTCCATAAGGAGAGCTCTCCCAAAATTCTTATTCTGTCTCTGGTGAGGTTGGAGAAGAACAAGAATGGTTTCTCACTCAAGCAAGGCCAAGGACACCATTTTGGGTATAGGAAACTCGGGTTTTAGTACTGACCCTGTTTCCTGACTGTGTGATCTAGAGCAAGTCATTTTACCTCTCTGAGGTTTGGTTTACCTCTGTAAAATGGTTTACATCTGTAAAATGGAGATATACCTTCCTCACAGAATGGAGAGGGCTTAAGAGCTAATTATATATTGTGCTTGGAGTGTGGTAGGCCATATGAAAAGTGAGGTTTGATTTCTAGAGTCTTTGCTTTCAAAGGAGGGATTCATCAGACACTGAGCAATTGCTCTGGAACTATGCTATGTTTCCACAGCTTGGGGCACAAAAGAAAGCTTTGTGCCATCAGGGTTGGCAGAGGCAATTAATGTACAGGAAACAGAGACCACTGTGTGCCAGATAGGGGGCAGCTGTATCATGCTATCATAGACCAGAGAGCACACAGTATCCTGGAGAGGTCAGGGAAGGCTTCCTGGAAAGGCAGCCTGAAGGACTCAGGTCCTCAGAGCCCAGGACCTCACCTAATACCTGACACTAAGGAGGTACCCAAAAGCATTTGTGGAATGAATGAATGAGTTAGGCAGGCACTATGAAGGCCATCTTTTTCTTTGGACTTTCTGAAACCAGTTCAGAAATGGTTTTCTGGCTTCTATGGTCTGACTTCTATATTCAGACTTCTATGGTCACTTCCCAGAACAAAGCTGGGAAGGGAGGGGGAGAAGAGGGAGAGTGGGAAGGAGGGACTGGCAAAGAGAAGACTGACATACTGGGATAGTTATTTATTTATTTATTTAGTCATTCATTCATTCATTCATTTATGTTGGCGTTAGGGGTCTTGCTGAGTTAAGAAAGAAGTTTTATTTTTATTTGAAACAGTTTCCAAGGTAATAGGGTTCTAATCCTGGTTTTTCAGGTGGGCTGCTCCTGGGTGGCCCTTGACACATCTCATGTCTTAGACAAAACACCACTTGTCTCTCTCCATCTTGTCCTCATACTAAGGAATGAATGTCTTCAGACACAGAGGCCAGAAGCTCCAAAGTAAAGGTTGTTAGCTGAGATCTGGCTCCACTTTTGGCTTCTGAGAGTCCGCATGTGCAGTGTGGGCAGGACTAGCTGTTGCCACGGTCCCATCAAACTGACTCAATTCCTCTGGCCTTCTCCCTGAAATGAGACCACAGTTCCCAGAGGCCTGCCTCACAGAAGTGGGAGATTCTGGGTTCTGGATTCCCAGACCCCCCAACATCAGCTTCTGTCCCCTCCTCAGAGCAGGAGTTGGGCCACATGTCCAGGTTTGGCTTCGAGGCTATGACCATTTTGCCAACCCTCATGGCTCAACTTTTTTGCAGGGGGAGGCAGTTCCAGGAACGTCATGGCAGCAGACACTAGGGTGGTGGCATATTTGAGCATATGACACTGGCAGCAATTTGGGGACCGCATTAGCCATTTTTCGAAGTGGAGCTAGAAGAGCCAGTGGGGCTGCTCTGTGGCATCCTGCAGGATTTAAGTAAAAGCTGCAAGTCTCATGGATAAGTAAATCCTAAAAGTGGCTTTGCAAAGCACTTCCAGATCGTCAAACAGAGGCATGTAGGTGGCAGAGGAAGAGGCCCTGCTCTTTGTGATGTTTCAGTTGGTAGAATCCTAAGGGGAAAATTTGCACACCTGTGTGTCAGAGAAGCCAGGAAACCCACTTACATCATCAAGAGAGAAAACTGAGCTGTTAACCTGGGCAAGCTCAGTAGGAATGGTGCAGGTAAGGCTGTCTACCTGCAGATGCAGCCGCCTAGATGATGTATGCTCATATGACTTAAGTAAGAGGAAAATGGCGCTTTGTCTTCCCCACTTCTCACATGAGGAACTCCAAGGCCATGATGGGCCTACAAGTGAAATCAGCTCTGGAGGGGTCATTTGACTTCCCAAGGCTTCCTCAAAAACCAGGGTTTGGACTCTTAACTCTCTATCAATCTGTGACATATTTCCTTCTACTCTCTCACTTACTCATTCATTTACTCATCTATTCAAGAAATCCTGGCAGATGAATCATATGCTGTCCACTGTTTAGAACATGGTTCTTAATGGAGTGTGGCTGAGAAGGGGGAAGATAGGTAGGGGGTGGAGGGGATAATGTACCCAATGTGGGTGAGGGGGCCCTCATCAGAGTTCACTGGAGGGCAATTTGTGCTTCTGTACCCTGGAGTACAGTTAATAGTTAATAGATACTTGCCATATGCTTTAGGGGGACTGGGTAGCAGGAAGGCTGAGAACTGCCTGTGCAGTAAACAGATAATTACAAGATAAGACAAAGAGCCACAAGGTAAGGGAGAACATGTGCCTGTTGGGAGTCCAGAAGAGTGGCATCAGAGACGGAGTCTAGGAGGCTTCGTGGCAGAAGTGACATTTGAACAGAGTATTAAAGGATGAACAAGAGTTGGCCAGGGAATTCCCAGATGAGAGAGTCCACAAGAAGGTTCAGAGCCTCAACTAGCACATACTGAAACAAGGACTATTAATGCCTAAGTAGTCCATGATCAGGCATAAACTGCCCTAAATAATTTTTCAGAACACCAAAGAGACTCTTTTTTTCCTTCAACAATTCCATCACTTATTATGCAAGTAAGTCATGCTCATTGTGGGAAAGAAATGGAAAAAAAATACAGATACAAATATTTAAAAGGTGTTAAAGTGATTTTAGTCATAATTCCATTTGAAGATGACCACTTTTTAACAATTGGGCTTTAACTTTCCAGACTTCTCTCCCTAATATGTAGCCATAATCTATCTATATCTATTTCACATAAAAATATTTATAATTTTGAAATGAAAGTACAATCATACTACCTGTTCTTTCCCCTCAATCAATATATTGTGAACAAAAATTATTATGTCTAAAGTGTCAAACTATGCATTTTAACCATCTTGGATAGAACTGTTCTGAAATGAAACTTGCTCTCCTGTCTTTTCCAGGGAGCCAACATCAGAGCTTGGCTTCATTCATGCCTGCCAGCTTCTGGCTGGGCTATAAACTGGGGCTGAACTCAGCTGACAAGGAAGGTGTCAGAGAGTGTGTGCCAAGCTGAGAGCTTATATCTTCTCTTTAGAATGTAGCTGTTTCCTTCCTGCAGTCAGTTGTCCCTTCCCACTGCTTATAAGGGCTGGCAAAGCAGAAAACCAAGCCTTTCAAGTGCATGGGAAGGAGTATACCTAGGTTGTAAGGCCTGTGTGGCATGAAGCAAAGTGATTTTTGTTAATCAATATTCTCTTTCTCAGAGGCGAGTAAAAGAATATTTCCTAAGTATCTACTATGTGCTTTTTTTTTTTTTTAAAGATTTTATTTACTTGACAGAGAGAGAGTAGGCAGAGAGGTAGGCAGAGAGAGAGGTGGAAGCAGGCTCCCCACTGGGCAGAGAGCCCGATGCGGGGCTCAATCCCAGGACCCCAGGATCACGACTCAAGCCGAAGGCAGAGGCTTTAACCCACATGCTTTATTTTATTTAAATCTCCTAACAATTCCTTGGGAGAAGTATCTTATCTCCATCTTCCAAATGATAGCCTGATCCCAGAGAACATTCATTGCTTTGTCAAGGATCATGGAGCTGTAAGGGCCAGAGCTATCCTGGAACCTGGTCTATTTCACTTCCAAAGCCCTGCTATTTTCACTGTACCATATCTCTTGCTTACTACCAAATCTTGCACTGTTTGAATTGATGACACTGTCAGAGGCATGGCCACTGGACTGGCGGGATACTTCTGTGTGGAGAGGACTTGGCCTCCCACATAGTTTTTCACGACCTCAGAACTGAATAGTAACTGCTCTCATTAGATGGCACCAGTATTCTCTGGCCTACCACACTCTGTCTTCCTTAGGAAGGGGCAGGACAGTCCAGCTTATATGTTAGAGGGACTTCTCCGGCATCGTGTAGAGTGTGGTTGGAAAGGGCCAGACCAGAGGGAAAGAGAAAAAGAAGGTTTTTGCGGTTCACCCAGATCCATGGCAGGGATGGTGGCCAGAGGAAGGAGGGAAGCAATGAAAGACATGACTGACAGGACTCGGAGTCCAACTGATTGTAGGGGTGATGGAGACGGGGGAGTCATGATGACTTCTGGGTTTTTTTTTTTTTAATTTTATTTATTTATTTGACAGACAGAGATCACACAAGCAGGCAAAGAGGGGAGGGGAGAAGCAGGCTCCCCGCCGAGCAGAGAGCCTGATGTGGGACTCGATCCCAGGACCCCGGGATCATGACCAGAGCCGAAGGCAGCGGCTTAACTCACTGAGCCACCCAGGCGTCCCGACTTCTGGGTTTTTAGTCTGAGTACCATTCACTAGGGTACAGGAAGAGTGGGCTTGGGAGAAGGCAGGGTTGGGGAGGGGAAGAAATGAGGGATCTTGTTCGGGACATGGTACACCTAAGCAGCATTGTGCAAAGAGATCAGATCTCTGTAATTCTGCTATCATGGGGTGATATTAAAGTCATCTGCAATCCTTCTGCGCCCTGGCAGGGGCGAGGAGCTGAGCCCAGGACAGAGAGGCTCATTGGTGAGCTGGTAAATGTTTAAGACAAAAAGCCTTGACATGGAGCATTTGCTGATTTGCTGATTTCTGTGACACCATGACCAGTTTCAGCTACTAACTCCACATTCACTGAATGTGAAGTTGGAAAGCAGTGCACAGTAGCACATCATTATATAGTGTTTCCCCCCACAGATAAAATAAAACTAAATCATCTCAAGAGTATAGATAACAATAAGATGTAGCAAAATAATTAGGATCATTGTGGGTGTTTATTTCGTTTTTAGTGTCATTTAATTGTAACTTAATTCTTAATTAGCAATAATCACGCCTTGGAAAACCTCATTGGCTACAATACTTCCACAGCACAAAGCTATAATTCAATTTTTAATGATGTCTGTGTTTAACAACCAGCTCACAAAATTCTTGACAATTAGCACACCACTGGAGAAGCTCCAAGAAAGTACAAGTTAGAAGAGCTATAAATCTACCTCCTTGTCACACAGGCTGAGGGACTCCCCCGGGTCACACATCTGGGAGGGCAGAGTCAGGCCCAAGACCTAGGAGGAGGCTCTTGGTCCTCCATGCTTCCTGATGGCCCCTCAGTGCCCTGGTCAGTTACACAGACCCAAGGAAAACCGTGTGGTCCTTGACCCTAGAGTGATGATTCATGTCACCCTGGAGTGAGTGACTCAGGGAAGAGGCTGCTGGGCGGCCTGGAACAAAGAGAACCGGGCAAGATTTATTTCTGCTAGGAGCTAAATGGGACTCTCAGATACTTTTCTGCTGTTTCCAGTGCCTTTGAACTGCCTCCGATTGAGCAATTGCACATATTTCCAAGAAGAGAAAATTTTTTCAAGTGGACTTATTTTTAAAAAAGAATTGCTGAGAAGATGGGATCGGGAGGGAGAAAAACCAAAAGAGACTCTTAATGTCATAAAACAAACTGAGGGGGGTGGGGGGAAGAGGGGTTGGGTGAGGGTGGTGGGGTTACATCATATGTTTAAATAAAGCTTAAATAAAGTAAAAAAAAAAATCCAATATTTTAAATTAAAAAAAAAAAAGAATTGCTGAAGTGAACAAGCTGGGGAGGAAACCTGGGGAAATGTTTTGGCTGAATTCCTGTCATGGCTGGGGGTTGGGCTCGGCTGGAGTGAGATCTGGCCCTGGCTTGACCATTTTTCAGGGTACCTAGAACCTGATCCCAGGAATTTGAGGGTTTCACCAACCCACTTCCTCCAAAATGGTACCCAAGGTCCAAGGAGCTTCCTGAGTGCCAGGGAGTTGGGGTGAGAAGGGTGCACTTGTACCTGATACCATCTGTCCTGGCCCACTTGACCAGATATCCACCATGCTTTCTGTGAGTCATTAGTCAGTAGATGATCCCCAAATCAGCCTTCTCAAGACACCTTCAAGTCTGGCAACTTTGCTCCTGGCTACATAGAAATGATTGTACCATGTGCCCCCTGCCCTTACCCACCCATCCCCTGGGATGAGAGAAGTCTTATGAGGCTGTTCGAAGGTCCTTGTCTTTCAAGTCATTCCAAACACCATTACTTCTCTTTGGGGTATTTTCCTCAGGGTTCTGTCTGAGAAATGGGACCCAAGACCTCTCTGCTCTTAGAGTTCAGGACTTTCCCCCCATCTCTCCAGGGAAGCAGGGCATAGGCTCTTTTCTAGTGCCTCACCAGAGTCCATACTCTCATTGCTTTTACATGGCCTCTCCTGTCTGCCCCTTGCCCCATAATCTTTTATTAGTCCTGGGGGTAAGGGAAGAATTATGCTTACTTAGGGTGCTTTTCTCAAATTTCTTTTCTGTACCCAGAGTCCTCTTCATTTCCCTAAGGGCTAGCTCTTCACTACATATGAGGCAGAGACAGGCTCCCCTTTCCATACCCCTTGCTGCTACACCTCTCCCCAAGGCAATGAGCACAGAATGGCCTCCATGTTTGTGTGAGGGGAAAGGCAATGCGAGGGGGAAAAGGAGGTGTGAGTGGAAGGGAGGGGTCAGTTACTATTTTGGGTATCTCAGGTGTCCCCTACTCCAACCCCCTGCTGAGCACAGTGGCTGCTGACTTTTTCAGTCTTCCTATTGGGGCTGGCTCAGCCTCTCTTCCTGGATATGGTCATGACACTGGTCTGAGCAGAAGCTGGTTCACTCTGGGGCTGGAATGGGTCTGAATTGGGGGAGGAAGGTACCACCAGCCAACAGAACCTATAAGAGATCCTCAGGCCTGGAAAGCATGGCTAGAGGGTGCAGACACCATGGGGTGTTGGGAAGTGCTCAGGACCAGCCTCCCTGAAGCACTGCCAAACTGCAGCTCCTGTGGTCCCCCCTGCCTCCGTGGACCAGAGAGATTGTGTTGAGGGCTAGAAGTCATTGGGAAGTCCTTTCCAGCCCCTCATCTTTCCCTCTCTGTTGCATCTTTCTTCTGCTCTTCTATACTCCACCCTTGATTCCCTGGGACTGACCACAGGACAGATCTAGGGCTGACCACAGCATAGACCTGAGATGGCCACAGAATAGGTTTGAGATGACCCCAGCACAGATCAATGGCTGACCACAATGCAGACCTGCAACTGACCACAGCATAGCCCTGGGATGACCACAGCATGGACCTGGGATAACCACAGTATTTACCCTCTCTCTCTCTAACCCCACTGGTTGCCCAACAGCAGAGTATGTTTGTTAACAAGAGTAAATGCCAGAGTGTAAAGCCCCTGATGGGTTTAATTCCAATCATGTCTAATTGCCTTTTATCTACAAGTTTGTACAGAGAAGTCCTAGCGAGGTCAGGAATATATCTCCTTTACCTGCAAGAGACGAAGCTTGAACTCTGCTATTCAGGATTAATGGCAGACTCTCTGGGCCTGGTTGGATTTTGATGCCATGACTCAGAGAACTCAGCTGCCCTATTCAGAGAGTGGGAAAGGAACTCATTGAGTACATACGATGTGCCAGTATCTTGCATGTATTCCCTAAGTTAATCCTTATAACAACCCTAATAGAGTCTCCATTTTATGGATGAAGAAACAGAGGCCAGGGGAGACTAATCCAGCAGAGAAGAGGCAGAAGAGAATTAGAATCCAATCTCCCAGGTTCCAAAGCCCTCTTGCAGCATTCCAAGGTTAAGAAGCAGGATGGTGTTTTCCTGAGTTGAACCCTGCTCAGGCTTGCTTGTGGGATCTAGGACCCAGTTCTGCAGTTAGCCAGGCCCAGGGACCCACAGAAGTGCCTCTCAGCGCTTTGACCTGATCTCTGATGCCCCAGATTTTCTAAGTGTGTGGGGGACTGCCCTGGGGTGAGATCGGGAACCAGGGAGAACCCTCTCTCTCCCATGAGAGTAACCAAAGGAGGAGGAAGATTGGGAGGCACTGCCAAAAGATGCCTGCTTTCACAGCATGGACACATTTGTTTATCATATACCAAAAGCAAGCCCTTCAAAATTAGAGGCAGAAAGCTGATGTCTATAGGAAGGCCTGGGGAATAGGGATTCTGGGACCTTCTCTGATGGCCCCTCACTCACGAGTATGGCTTTGATTAAGTCTTTGCCCCTGTCTGGATCTGTAAGATGGGAGCACGAGGCAGGACTGGCTGATCTCCAGTGGCCCGCTCCATCATCCTCTGAATTTCCAGAGGGACTGAGAGAGATGTGTGTGCACTCACCCCAAACAATTCCCTTCATCAAATTCTTCATCTAGAGATAGACCAGTGGTATTAATAGCAACCTAATCTCTTTCAAATTCTTTGTGTTGCTAAAATGAAAGCAAAAATTCAAAGCTGGAAGAACAAAAAACCTCCCTTCTGAGAATTCTGAGTCACTCCAGAAAGGTCAGTGGAGTCTGGGTTAACCCGTTTTTTTCCCAGAAGGGCCTCTGGCTCTTCCACGGACACCCAAAGATTAACAAAGAAAATGTGAGAGCCACTCAGCTTGTAGACTGTGCTCCTGGGTCACTGTGATTCAGAGAGCGGTTGGTTTCCTCTGGGCTGATGGCAAGGCTCTGGGAGAGGCATTCTTGGGGCCATTATAAAGGCTACTGCTTGCCAAGACCACTACCCATGAGCCAGTGGGCTTGACCAGTTGGGAACTGGGGAGTCAGACAGACCTCATGGGTTTTGTGACTTTGAGTAAGTCTTTAGGGCTCTGTTTCCTCACTTGTAAAATGGGATTAATAATGTTCATAATAATAGTACTGGGGCACCTGGGTGGCTCAGTAAGTTAAGCATCTGCCTTGGGCTTGGGTCATGATCCCAGGGTCCTGGGATAGAGCCCAGTGTTGGTTCCCTGCTCAGCCAGGAGACTGCTTTTCTCTCTGCTCCTCTCCCCTGCTAGTGCTCTCCTTCTCTCTCTCTTTAAAATAAACAAATACAATCTTTAAAAAAAAATAGTACTTGTGAGGTTTCTATAAAGGCCCTTGCTAAATCATGAGCCGTGATGGTGCTTGTAGGGACACGGGCAACCACCATAGGAAGCCACTGTCCCTCCCACAAGCTGAGGGGTGCAGGATGGAGGTGTTCTGCCAGCTGTGGATGGGCATGCCTATGTTTGAATGGCAACTCTGTCAGAGCAGTCCTCTCTTGCCCTCCTGCACTCTCCCCACAGCCCACAGGGCCTTACAGTGGCTTTTCCAGGGAACAGAGCCTGTGCAGCTGATCTAACAAGTGTGGAACTTTCTGGGGTGAAAGTTTCAAAGGCAAACAAATGGACAGTTGTATGAATGGAGAAGTCAGAAGGCATGTGGGTGAATGGATAGCCTGACAGATAGATGGATAGGTAAATGGGTGCATTTGTTATCCTACAGTGGGAGTCCTGCAACGTCAAACTGTAGGCCTACACTTTTGCCTTCATAAGACCCCTGCCTGACAAGCTGCAGCTTCCTCTGCCCTGCCTCCCCACCACCACCCAGGGCTCCACTGGGAATGAACATTCCAGTTCTCTGTGGGGCAGTTTCCTCTGTTGGGTTCTACTGTACTTTAGCAGAACTCCAGGTGGAGGAGATAGAGGAGAGGAGGGGGGAGATGATGGGTTTGGGGTCAGACTAGCATGCATTATAATACTTGGCCTGGCGCTTATTAGCTGTGGGAGCTCAAGCAAGTTGCTGAACCTCTCTGTTCCTTACTTCTTTAATATGTAAAATGGAAATAAGAAAACCCATCTCATAGGGGTTAAGCAAGATAGCACTTGAAAGCACCTAACATGGTATGTGACACTCAGTAGGCAAACTAGAAATATCTAATGAATGAGAGAATGAAGAAAAGTATAGTAGTTTGCTTTCTTTCATGAGCATGGTTGGGAGCAGATAAAATATTCAAATATGGATTAGAGATGTTTGGCCTTGTCAGTTACACAAATGATTGGAGAGTTATCCCAGCAGAGGCTTAGGTAATTTGCACTAGGTACAAAGGTTACTGGACCTAGTTAAGTTGTTTCCCTCCTTTGCACCTCAGTTTTCCTTCCTGTAAAATGGGCCAAACTATATTATTAAGCACTGGCTGGGGACAGAATGAGTAGAATCCAAAAAGCTGACTGGCTCTTGACAATGACCCGTATAACCCTTTACCCACCAGGCTAAAGAGGTAGTTAGAAGGGCCCTGAAAATGGGTTAAAGGAGCAGCAGCTCAGAGACCAAACATTACTAAATATTTTTTCCTTTTATGGGTCGGTGCTCTAGATCACCACTTCCTGCAGATTATATTCCTAACTTTGCTGTGATGGATGCAAGGTCCATGTGCCCACAAGCTCCAGCAGAACCCAGATGTCACCCTGGGGGGAGGACTCTGCTGTTACCTTGCTATTTTAAGCAGAGAGTTTATAATAATGGACGGGAGAGCAAGCAACCAGGGCAGGAGCAGCGTGGGAATGGCCTTGGCAGGCAGGGCTGCTGGGGCTCCCCCTAAGGGGCTCGGGGGTTCTGTCTTGTCAAGTGTGGGGCCACAACCAGCCTCCACTCTGCTTTGTCCGGCAGCAACTTACATCTCTTAGTGCTTGTCTCACTTAATTCGTTTCTGTTTTGCTTTGCTTTCGGACCGAAGGACTGACTTAAATTAAGGTCTTTCTTGAAGAGCAGGAGATGAGGAGGGACAGAAAATGAGATATTCTTTATGTGACTTTAGGATACCATGATCCCAGAATCATATGAAATGGGACCATTACATTCGTGGTTTCTTGTCCCTAGGAAGAGTCAAAGAATTCAGTGACACCTAGGGTTGAAAATGGCCCCTGGAGTGGGTTAGGAATCCTATGACCATTACCCCGGACTCTGCTGGAACTCTCCCAGGAATGGGGAGTTTATTACCTTAAAAAGTAGCCTGTTTCATCTCAAATAGTTCCAACCACTACGGAGGATTCCCTTGCCTTGATCTGACCTTTCAATCATTGGTCATGCACTTATCCTTTGGGGACAACAGAATTACAGGAATGAATTTCAAGTATCCGAGAAGCACTTTTATTTTTCCCTGCACCATCTATTTTCCAGGCTAAAGATCTTTAGTTCTTTAAAGACAAATTCTTTTTTTTTTTAATTTTATACTTTTTAAAAATTTAAACATATAATGTAACCCCACCACCCTCTCCCAACACCCCTCCTCCCGCACCCCCTTCAGTTTGTTTTATGACATTAAGAGTCTCTTTTGGTTTGTCTCCCTCCTGATCCCATCTTGTTTCACTTATTAAAGACAAATTCTTGCTTCCTGCATATTGCTTCCCCTTTTTGGAACATACTCCAATTTGTCTGTATCCTTCTTACCACTCAGAATTCAATACACTTCGTATAGACTAAGGTGGAAAAGAAAGTAGAACTGTCACCTCCCATGTTTTGGGAACCATATTACTATTAAGACAGGCTGAACATTCACATACATCCATCATCACTTAAGAGGTTTCTAGGGAAGTGCACCAACTTTCCCAGTATAATTGGGGTTTGTGGATAGTCTTTTGCTATTGTCAACCCCTGTGACCATATACTTTGTCCAGCACCACTGATGTTACTGCTGCTGAAATCCAAGTAAAGGTAATAGAAATTAATCACAGAGCCAACCTTTGTGTAAATCTGTTGCTTATTTCATCCATACAGTTGCTGGTTAGGATGAGACACATAGTATGCCCTGGCCTTGTATTCTCATTCCCAAGAGACAGGTTGAATCTGTCCAGTAGGGCTTCTCCCTTCCTGTCTCACCTTCCCCTCTAGCTATTCTGTTCAGAGAAATTTCACTCAGCATTTCAGTATTCAAGGTTCAGCTCAAACACTACTTCTAACATGGATCTAGTCTAAAACTTTAGTTCACCTGTTCCAGTTTTCAGAGTTGGGGATCTTTTTCTGAGATCCTGCCACTTCTCTCACTTTCAAAGTCTTAACAGTTACATTGTTTTCATACTGCCTCCAACCACTGGACTCTGCTCCTCAAGGAGCACCACATCTTCATCATCTTTAAGTCACCAGCACCTGGCAAAGGGCCTGGTAGGGCCTGTGTAAAGTCAGTGTGGTGAATGAAGGAATGATTTAGTTCATGGATTTCCTACTTGAGATGAGACTTCTTGAGTTGACCAGCAGAGGTCACCCCAGTTTTTTGAGAGCTGAATGGGGTTGCCATTCCACTGCCAAGACTGATAGAAGTCAAGATGGTGGTCACATTGACCAACCCCGTGGCTAAAGTTCTCTAATTCTTTAAATACCAATCGACAAGCAATTTCTGATGATCTTCTAGTTGTCAATGATGAATCAAACCCCTGCCTTCCTCAGGAAGCTCAGTCAACGGTATATATGTTGGATAGGGGCATCTGTCAGAGTTGTGGCTGATGTCAGATCTGAGCCTGTCCACAACCCTCTGGCTCTAGGCCCTCAGGCCTTCCCTGTGGGACCAGAAGAATATCTGGTATCATGGGAAGTGGTAGGGCTTTCTGACTTCCACCTATAGCTTCCTGCAGCCAGCACCCTTACATAGGACCTAGGACATAGTAGGTACTCAGTAAATGACAGTGTTCTTTATTTTTCCCGTTTGTGTCCCAGTAGCCCCTGACTATGGCTGAGGGCAGGATCTGCATCTGGTGACTTTCATCTGCTGACTAGCAGATCAGTAACTTCAGGAAATCTCTGAAGTTATAGAACTAGGCTGGTTGCTGGTTCTGTAGGTCCCTCAAGGCTTCTCCCACCCCATTAGGGAAAGAGGACCTGGAGGAGTTTAGTGGGGGAAGAGGCTAGGTAAAGGCCTATGGACTCTGGCTGAGCTTCCTGGGCTGCAGATCTTCAATCAGGTGGCCTCTGTGAGCATTTACTCTGTGCTCAGTGCTCTATATCATTTCATCCTTGAACATTCCTGCATGGAAGGCATTCTTATCTCTGTTCCTCTGACAAGGAAAGTGAAGCTCAGAGGTAAAGCCAATGTTTAAGGCCACACAGCCGATGAGTGGCAGAGTGCGAACTCAAATCCAGGTATAAGGTTCCAAGGCCTGTGTTCTTTCTACCTTGCTATCCTGCCTCTCCAGACTGAAACCTCACATTACTTGCCTTTTCTAAGAAGAAGCAGAGGAGCCAGGCCCACTGGTTCAGGTCTGTAGGAGAGATCATGGTCCTAGACCTCTTGATTGGTGAGAAACATGAAAAAATAGTAGTTATAAGTAACAGTAGTTAGTAGTTACAAGTTAGGACAAGTAGTTATAAATTAGTAGTTATAAGTAAAACCAACCCAAACTTACTTAAACACTAAGAAATTTAATTGTTTGTATAACTGGTGAGTACAGAAAGAATTCAGTCTTCAGGTGGACTTTGATCAGAAATGAACCTTCTTTTTTTCTGCAAGTATCTTGGCCCTACTCCCTCCTCTATGTGTGTCAGTTTTATCCTTAGTCTGGACTTCCAAATGGGAAAAAAATGGCATCAGTAACATCAGGTCTTACATCTGTGCGTTCTACCACCCAAAGCAAGATAAAGCACCTGGGTCCCAGAACACTGCAGTGTGCTCACTGGTTTACACTGGACCTATTTTCTATCCCTGAGCCAATCACTGTGGTGAGATAAGTGAGATTATGCTGACTGGGTCAATACCAGCTGGGCCTCAAGTTTGCTACACCATGAGACAGGATAAGCCTGGTTTCTGGGGAAGCAAAGAAAGATTGCTCCAGGTGGGCACTGCAGAAGGTACACGATCCACCCTGGCGGAGCCTTCAGAATCACAGGCCCAGTGAGGGTTGTCCTCAAGTGAGAGAGCCCCATGCTGAGGGTCAGAAAAGCTGTTGATGGACATGAGGACAGCCATGGGGTACAAAGTCAAGAAACAACCTTCTCTTCCTCAACCCAGGCAAGGAAGGCTATGTGGTAGAGTGAAAAGAGTCTTGGTCGCAAAATTGGAAGATCAGGATTCAAGTGCTTGGTTCTTTGTATGATTTTGGCAAATGGTTACCACTCTCTGAAGCCATGCTCTCTTCTATAAAATGTGAATACTAATGCCTACATCAGAGATCATTATGAGGATTAAATTAGGTATGTTGGAAATGCTCCTAGGATAGTGCCTGGTATGTAGTAGGCACTTAATAAATGATACATAAGTACAATGTCCTCCATTAGCTATGGCTTTGAGGAGTTTGAAGCAATCTTCTCCCTTCTGGGATAGCTGTGTTTACTCTAAGGACCAAATTAGATGGAAAATCTCTAAGGTCATCTCTGACTTTGTAAACAGAGCAAATGAACAGGAGGAAATGCGATTCCAAATGCCCTCTCCTAGCCTACTCCAACTTCTGGTGTTGATGCAAACTCAAGCAGGCTTTTTCTGCAGCTCATGGCTCCTGGAAATGGAATCCAGCCTGGGTCAGGGATGGGAGTGGATTTGACTTGTCCCTTTTGGCGTCTCCTCAGCCTGCGGAGCCCAGGCCTCTTGGAGCATCCTGGGGCTGACGCCGTGGAGGTTCCGGGCACACGCGGCCACTCCCGCCAGGAGGCTGCCATGCCCCACATTCCCGAGGACGAGGAGCCCCCTGGAGAGCCACAGGCAGCCCAGAGCCCCACCGGCCAAGTAAGTGCCCCCTCCTTGCCTGCAGTTAGTCTGGCAGGGGCCGAGCCAAGTACCATGGGCTGGTGCCACATCACTCAGCCTGGCCAGAGAGTTTGCTGCCAGCCTGTGCAGGCTGCAGTGGGCACCTGGGGAAGGTATGTGGCTGCCACACTGAGGAATAAATACCCAGAGTCCATTTGAATTGGCCAAGCCCCCCTGTATATCCTAAGAGTGGAACCTCCACGTCTGACTGAAGTTTCCTGGGAGGTCCAGCCACCCTAACCCTGCAGGCACCTCCTAGAATGGAGAAAGACTTGGAGGAGAACTGTCAGCACAGAGGGCCTTGTCATGTCAGGATTGTGGTCACCAGCAAAAGGCCATTTAAACTGAGTCTACTTAAAATGAAGATCAAAATTTTATAGTGGATAGTGGAAAAGATTTTCAATAAAATTGTATTGCAAAAAAAAAGAGAAATGATGAAAAGAAGCAAACTTAAAGGGTCTCGTTGTGACTGTATTGTACAAAGGAAATTATGAAAACAAATTATTTTAGCTGTACATATAACAAAAAATTGATTATGTGCTACTTTTTTTAGAAGGAAAAAAGAATTGTGTTGATTTGGGCATTGGTAAATTCTTTATGCCAACATGATAATTTGTTCACATGAACCACATCCCTCACATTTTACTTTATAGCACCTCAGTTAAGAGACTGTGTGTTTAATATTTAAGGGCTTCATTCATTTTCCCAAGGACCTCTATGGATCCTTCAATATGCAAATCATTTTCTCATAAAGAACCTATCTTGTCTCATCATCCTTGTAATTCTTTCTTTGTTAGCTACTCCAGCTCCATTCGCTCTTTACTGGTCCAAGACCTTGCATGTGAAGTTTTCCAATACTGTTTTCTTTGATTTAATGAACTTTGCAGTTGGTTTGCACTTGTACTACCCCCATCATATCTGACAGATGTCCGAACTGACCTCAGCCTGAAGGGACTTGCTAAGTGAGGGAAGGATGTATGAGTGAGCATTAATTTGGTAAGCAGGCAGACTCTCAGTGAACATTTTCATGTTCGGATGACATTTGTTTTTTTGCATGTCATAATTGTTGGAACTCAGATAGTAAATACTTAGAAAAGAATGGCTTCTTGTATCTCCCTCCCCCAAACTTGGATTGAGATGTTGCAGAACTTGGTACACTTGGGGAGCACTTGAATTTCTAAGTGGCAGTGAGCCAAGCCCCCATGCATCTGGCCACTGGCAGTCAGCTCAGTGTTTTATTGAACCTCTACCAGGAATCTCATGGGGCTGGTGGGTCCTGCATGTCAGTTGGTCTTGGTGGCAGGTTGCTCTTCTATGTGTGATGTCTGGTCTTCCCCAAACTGGGTACTCTGTTGCTGCTGCTTTTCTACCACTGCTCCTAACGAAGCATGGACAATTCCCTTAAAACACTGGTTATAGTGGGCTATAAGTTTCAGCCAACAAAAAATTGAATACACTGAAAATTTGAAGATGAAAGAAGGGTATGACAGCATAAAGCAAAACATCACATCTGGATTCAAATGTGACTGCTCCCTCTTCTCAGTCATGACTTTCCCAGGTTCTGTCCCCTTAGCATCCTTACTCCCTAGCCCTGGGTTCCTTCTCACCATGGCCCTTCCTGACCCCTTCCACCTCACTAATAACAATAGTGTGCTGAAGCCAGATTCTGATGTAAAATCCGGCTCCTGAATCCTAGCCAGCTCCCCCAAACAGCTGTCATGCCATGCTCCCCAAGAATACAAGTGCTCTGAAAGAAAGAAAGGAAGAAAGAAAGCATAATTAATTGGCAAAGCTGCAACTCCACTGTTAGTAAAGAGATCTTTTTACAGTTTAAACTTTTTAAAGTTTATCTTTAGTTCATCATCTCACCTCTCTAAATAACCTTTAAGCCTTCTCAGGAGACTAAGACAAGATAGCACAAAAGCCTGATAGCCCTCTTGACCATTAGGACTTCAAACCACACCCAGGTGCAGCTCCACTGGGTCAGAGGTGAGCATGAATTTCCAGGTACAGCCATGCCAGGGAAGGGAATCCATGAGCTAACCACACATTTGAAGGTCAGAGAGCCCTAACTGAACAGCAGGAGCTCCAGATTCCAGCTTCCCATAGGCTCATTCTCCTTGTGACCTTGAACCAGAGCCAGACTTCTGTAACATGAGGGCATGGACCCCCCTGGTCTTTGAAGGGCCTTCAAATGCCATGATTCTATCTCTGTGCCTTTGGGAAGTCAAGACAATAAAGATAGTGTGTTTGTGATACCAGTAGCCTCTGCATTGCTGGAGCCCAGCAGGAGAAGGACCCATGAGGACTTCAGGTGAGCTGATGCCCAGGTCCTATAAGGGAAGACCATTAACACAGGATTTAAGAATGTGGACTCTGGAGTCGGACCAAGCTGGGCTCCTCCACACCCTGGTCAAAAGACCTCCTGTGAGCCTGTTAACTTTTCTATGCCTCTGCTTCCTCATCTCTTCCTCTGGGCAAGTATTATCGGCTGCCTCCTAGACTCTGGTCATCCCAGCCCTCTAGTACCTTTTTGACTTGCAGGACCATGGGGCTAGGGCAAGTTAGACCCTAGACTGAAGACAACATCAGATTCAGTATCCTTTTATTCTCTGCCCTTACTGATAGGCACTAGGCCTCCCTGAGTGCTCCAGAAGTCCATGGGCATGGTCAGTGAAGAACACCTCCCGCTTTGACCCGTCAGACAATCTACATTGGGCTTCTCAGGCAGCCACAGCCTCAGGAGAGGGTCAGGCCTTGTGAATAGGGCTGGAGCCTCCAAGGGCTGGTGCGCAAGTTCCTGGGAGCAGCGGAAACCAGGCACCCAGGAAAGCAGTGTTGGCTAGGAGGATTTGGCTGAAATTCCTAGCACCGTGTGAACTCCTCTGTTAAGCAAGCAAAGAACCAGAGCATCCTTCTGAGTTTACAGCTCCCCCGGGTCCAGTCCTACTTCTAGTTCCTCAAACCCCAGCCCCCATTTCCCATCGCTGACATGAACACTAGCTGAGACCTTCTTACACAAAAACACAAAAGCTGCAGACCTAGATCCTGTTTTTCTCTCTACATGCATGCGTACACACACATACACACACATGCACACACACACATCGTTGAGGTCCCTAATCAGAGGCTGTAATCAAGACCCACAAAGAAATAAAGCTTCTGGACAATACACTCAGTGAGGTTATGTCCTGAGTGTGTTTTCTGGGTTGGCCCTAGAACAAGGAGGGGCTCAAATGAATAAGCTTATAGCCAAGAGGTTTTGGCAGCAATAAAAGCTGTCAGGATACAAGCCTGGGACCTTAAGGGACCGCAGAATGACAGATCATCAGAGCTAAGAGCTAGAAGGAATACTAAATCTCATCTGAGACCCTTCCCTCCCAGGCAGGTAAAGTTCTACATAGTGTGACACCCCAGACAGTTACCTGGAAGCTTGTTAACCCCGGATTCCCCTGCCAACCTAGGCCTATCAAATCAGTGTCTTCTCGGTTGGGTCTTGGGAGTTTGTAGAAGTAGCTCCATATGGAGGAACTCCCCACCTCACAAGGAAATTTGTGCTGTGGTTGGCCAGTTTGGTTTGCTGGTCACGCTGGAATTTTCTCCCTGTGACTGCCCCTCAGTTCTGCCCTCCACAACTGCCTATAGTGAGGTGAAAACCTACAGATGGAGGAAGGCAGTTTATGCATCCTCCCAGAGTCCCTTTTCCTCTCTTCCTCCAGGCATTGCTCCCAGATCTCTCCTTTGGGCACATACCTACCTGTCTCCCCTAATCATGGGACACTAGACCTGGCCCTGGGCCCCAGAGGCAACCAGACCAGGACATCAACCATTTCCTGGCCTGTGACCAGCAGCCATGTCAGAAAGCTGACTTGCTGGAACAGCATGGCTTCCTCAGAAGTGCTTTGTAAACCTGAATGTGCAAAGACTTTCAGGTTAGCTCTAACATCTGGCTCTAGTTTCCACCCAGACAATCCCCACCCTCTTTCAGGGCTTTCTGGAAGTCCCCAGGTACATGTCAATGTGAACTCATAAGCAGACCTCCATCTTTCATATCATCTGTTTCAGTAGCTCCCCTTCTACCACCCCCTGACTAACTCCCACCCCCATCTCCAATGTCTACAACCCTTAATAGTAATGCCAGGCACTATTCTACTGTATTAACTTTTTAAACTTTCAACCTTATAAGTATCATCATCTCCATTTCATAGCTGAGGAAACTGAGGCACAGAGAAGTTAAGTAGCTTCCTTCAAGTTTGTAAAGCTCATAAGCAGCAGGCCCAGGATTTGAAACCAGACAGCCTGGCAGCTGGGGCTTTGCCTCTGGGGCCCTCTTTGGGAGCCCTTGGTGCCTGAGGACAGGCACTGTCCTGTTCTTTTGAATCTGGAAGTCCTTGTCTGAGATGGCCAACCTGGGCCCCTGCAAACACACTGCCATGCACACTCTAAAACACTACAGGGTCTTACTTCTGCTTGCCATCCTCTCTGATGCCTGGGCCCATGGGGCCAGAAAATACAGCTCAGTGTCACACATCCTGCTGAGAAACTGTGCTGCCTATGCCTTCTTCATTGTTTCTCAGCCATCAGACAATAAAACAGCCCAACTCAATGCACACTGACTCCTAGAAACACAGATCACTATGCAATTCCTGGTTCTGGCCACATACGAATTACTCCCTCTGTACATCTCCCTATGTGCCTACTTTGTACTGTACTTTCTGATCCTCTAGACAACTTGATGCTTACCCATGTTATACAGCAGCATCTTTTTGACTTAAGATTATTGCAGCTCTCAACTAACCAGTAGCATCCTTGTTCCCACCCATACGCCCACCTCTAATTTTTTTTCTTTAAGATTTTATTTATTTGTTAGAGAGAGAGCAAGTGAGCACAGGCAGACAGAGAGGCAGGAAGAGGCAGAGGGATAAGCAGGTTCCCTGCCGAGCAAGGAGCCTGATGTGGGACTCGATCCCAGGACGCTGGGATCATGACCTGAGCCGAAGGCAGCTGCTTAACCAACTGAGCCACCCAGGCGTCCCTCTAATTTTTTTTTAATTTTTAAAAAATTGTTATTTTTTTTTAAAGATTTTATTTATTTATTTGATAGACAAAGATCACACAAGCAGGCAGAGAGGCAGGCAGAGAGGGGAGGGGAGAAGCAGGCTCCCTGCCAAGCAGAGAGCCCGATGTGGGACTCGATCCCAGGACGCTGGGATCATGACCCGAGCCGAAGGCAGCGGCTTAACCCACTGAGCCACCCAGGCGTCCCTCTAATTTTTAATTAACTGAAAATTAGGTTGGCATGTGCTCTGGAGAATCAGCCCTCTGTGTGTGGCCCTAACAGCAAGGGATTGGTTGTGGAGCTCCTAGAACCTCTGACCACAAAGCTGCTGGGCCTCCTCTTTTGGCTCAGAATTGGGGATCATGGTAGCTGCTGCCATGATGAATCTGGAATTCTCTCCCTGTTTGTGTCAGTATAGTGAGAGACCCATCCTAGCTTACCAACATTAGTCAGTGGGACAGACCCAGAGCTGAGCGTGCTCTGCTGTCCTTTTAGAAGAGAAAAATACCAAGTAGGCTTCCCCAAGCAGCCAGGGATTTCAAGAAGGGACAGGAAGTGCTTCCATTTCATAGGGATGCAAGGTATAGGTATTGTGGCAGCGTGGAAAGAGCTGGGTTTCACATCCTTGAATGGGACCTGGAGGAAGTTATTCATTTTGTCTGTTTCCTCATCTGTAACCTGAGACTTACAGTAATAGCTGCTAACAATAGCGGACCTTTAAGGAAACTTTCCTATGTTCCAGACACTGTGCTAAGTTTGTGGGACACTTTATCTCATTTGATTTTCAGAAAATCTCCGTGGGATACATACTGTTGTTATCCCCATTTGGGATGAAGATTTGAAGCACAGTAAAGCAAAGAAATGTGTACTAGCTAATACAGCTAAGTCACTGAGCCTAGAGTCAAACCCCAGGCAGCTTGACTTTAATTACCGGAATAATATATATAAAGTGCCAAGCAAGGTCCTTATCTCATAATAGGTTCTTAGTCCCTAATACAGCACAAAACAGTTTTTAAAAAGTTTTTATATATATTACTGCAATTAATGCCCTAACCCCACTGTGAGAACACTCACAGGGAACTGGAAGATCAGAGCAGTTAGGTATCATATCCAGATGCAGGGAAAGAAGCTAAACACGGGCACCTACCATGTTCTAAACTAAACTCTTTATATTCATTATCTCAGATAACCTTCATAATGTCCTATAAGTTAGCTATGGCTATACCTAGTTTATGGATTAGGAAAACAGGCTTGGGAGGTTAAGTCAGTTGTCCAAAGGACATAACAAGGAAGTGGCAGTACCTGGATTCTATTGCCTGGTGGCTGTAAGCTGAGGAAACAGGGTTAGAATTATTATTTTTTTCCTTCTAGTCCAGAAAATACCCCACTATACCATAACAGAATTTGGACACACAGGAAAGGAACAACTATTCACTCATACATGATAGGCACCCAATAAATATGGAATTGAGTTGAATTTACTTAATACAGTTGACCCATGAACAACATGGAAGTTAGGAACACTAACTATACTGCACAGTTGAAAATCCATGTATAACTTTTGACTCTTAAAAAACTTAACTACTGGGGCGCCTGGGTGGCTCAGTGGGTTAAAGTCTCTGCCTTCGGCTCGGTTCATGATCCGGGGATCCTGGGATCGAGCCCCACGTTGGGCTCTCTGCTCATTGGGGAGCCTACTTCCTCCTCTCTCTCTCTCTGCCTGTCTCTCTGCCTGCTTGTGATCTCTGTCTGCCAAAAAAAAAAAAAAATTTTAAAAAAAAACTTAACTACTAATAGACAAATGTTGATTGGAAGACTTTCTGATAACATAAACAATCATGAACACATATTTTGTTATGTTATATGTATCATACACTACATTCTTATAGTAAGTTGGCTAGAGAAAAGAAAATGTTATTAAGAAATTATAAAGAGAGAATATGTTTAGAGTACTATACTATTAAAAAACCCCACATATAATTTCTAACCCAGATTCAAGAGTTAATTGTAAATGTTTGTTGAATTCATTCAACAAATGTTCATTAAGCACTTCCTAAGGCCCCACTCTCAAAGAGTTTACCCCCTGTGGGTTTACAATCAAATGACAACTATTTTCTGATCTAATTTGCTTTGTGTTCTCCTCTCTGATCAGGAATATGAGGATCCTTGGTCTTGCTATCCCCAGAAATATCTAGAGCTTACCAACATGCTTTATCATATAAGGTAGATTGCCAGCTTTTCCCTTCACTTTATCCCCTTGGCTGTCCAGGCCTTGTGTTCACTGGCCAGGAGACTGGGGTTCTGTCTACACCTCCCCATAGACCCGTTGGGAAATGTGTGAGAAAAAGGGTTGGGACCCAAAGAATCAATGGTCTGTAAGGAATGGGATTAAGACAAAATAGGGCACATAAAACCCTGGGACCTGGTGACAGCTGTGTGGAGTGGGGACATGCCCTCACCTCACTTGACGAGAACCCTCATGTCAGGCTTCCTTTGTGATAGGCACTGCTCTAAGCACTTTATGAGCAGTAACCTCACAACAACTCTAGGAAGTAGGTATGATCATTATTCCATTTTACAGATGAGAAAGCTGAGGCAGGTAAGTAAGTACACTCCAAACACTAGAAACTGGCCAGTATCTTCAATGTCCAATTGAGGGTTTTGAATTCATCCTCTCTGAGCTTATCTTCATTTATCATTACCTTTTGCGAGAATAGCCTCAATTACAATCTTCAGTGAAATATCTTCAAATGAATTATCAGTAAAACATTCGGAGCTAATGTATGAGATATTGAAACTATCTATTGGGCACCTGCCATGTGGTCTCATTTCCTTAAAGTAGATATTATTATCTTTATTTTTATAGAAAAAGAAACTGTCTCTATGAGGGTAAGTAATTGTCAAAGGCCACATAGTTGTGTCGTGGCTGTGTAGAGATTAAAACCCGAGTTTCCTGCTAAAGTGTTTCTGTTGGCTTTGTCTCCTTTCTTGTCCCCACCCAACAATAAAGCCAGTGTCCTGGATACCAAAGGCCCCACACATGGGGGGCAGTTGCTTGATATCCCATTCTTTATGGAAAAGAAGCTTGGGAAGGGCCAAGAGGACAGTTCCACCAGGATGGCTTCTAGTGGTTCTGGTCACAGAGTAACAACTGTGAGATTGTAGCTGTGGAAGCACCAAAGAAAAAGCAGAGAAAGTGTTTTGGGAATTTTGATTGTTACAGAAGGTCAGGAATGTATATTAAAACTATGTGTCTTTAATTCCTATAGTGATCAAAGAAGTAGCTTACTATTTTTTGTTTTTCTGATTCTCCTGTCTCCTATTTTATGCTACACATAAGCTACTTAGGTCAGGGCTGTGTCTTTTATGTGTATATCTCCAGTTCTCAGCATAAGCTCTAGTATGTGTTAGGAGCCCAAGGAAGGATGGATGAATGGACAGATGGGCAGGTAGATGGATGGATAGATGGACAGATGGATGGACGGATGGATGTGTGATAGGTTGGGAGGATAATAATTGGCTGGCTGGCTGGATGTGTGATAGGCTGGGTGGGTAGGTTGAGTGGGTAACTGGTATGATTAAATGCCTGGATTGGAGAGAGGAAAAAATGGAGGAACAAAAGGAAAAGAAGGGAGGAGGGGGGGATAGAAGATGGTGATGAATGAATGGCTTGTTGGGTGATTCATTCCCCACTAAGTAGGCCTAATAGACATTGCATGTATTTCCACACTCCTGGTGTCTGTTGGCATGAGAGTGAAAACAGTGACAAAGAAGGCAGGATAATCCAGTGGTTGTTGATCCCAGGCTTCTAGGAATAGAGTGGACAATGGCAGAATAGAGCATTCACCAGAGGCAAGGCAGGCCTTGGGTGCACAGGGGGATCCACAGGGTGGGCACTGGGGAACTTAGGGGAGCCAGGAACTAGTTCTCAGTGCTTGGCAGGGAAGAGCCCCATGTCCAGCAGACTTCAGCAGAGGAATTTCTGCTCTCTCCCATGGTCTTAGGACTTGCTGCTGGAATAATCATTTTCTCAAGAGTCCCCAGAGTCCTTTTATCCTATCACAAGAGCATCAACTTCTCTCTGTAGCCAGGGCCCCTTTCTACAGAGGCAGTCCTGTTTGCCCTCCAGGCTATGAGAGAGGGACCTGGGGATACAAACCACCACAAGGCCCAAACTCTACCACCACCCTCACTATCTTCTTCTTCTTCTTCTTCTTCTTCATCATCATCATCGCCATCATCACAATTATTGCTTTATCTTGTCTAATCCTTAAAATAAGTCTGGAAAATGGAAATTATTAGTTCCACATAATGTTTAAGAATATGTAACTCAAAAAACTTAAGTGAAGTGTCCAAGGTCATCTAGGTGGGATTTTGGCTAGGTTCCTCCAACTTCCTTACCCCACACTGGCTTCTAGTAGGTCCTTCTTTCTCAGGCTGTCTGCCAGAGCCCAAGTATAGGAACTAAACTCCCCAGTCCTGCCAGGGCTGGGGCTGGAGCTGTTGCTTAGGGCTTCTTAGGCCAGGCCTAGTCATGTGACATTGGGGAAAGGAAGATAATATTCCCGTCTATGACACTGGCCTATATTTATCCCTGCACCCAGGCAGTTAGGAAACTGTTGCACATTCCTGGGAATTTATGAGTGAAATAAACATTTAAATGTTTCTATAAGGTTTATTTAAGGAGAACAAAATGTGACCTGCTGGCTTATTATAGGGTGAACTTGTGGGAGATGGCCCAGGCACCTAGTGCTTGGCTGACTCCAGGGAAGGGAAATGGATCCCTGGGGAGGCTGGGCCCATGGAAAGGTAAGGGGATGACCCTGCCATCTCTCTTCCAGTTGTGTGTTCAAACTTGTGCTGGCTGGAGGGCTTCCTAGAGGAAGGGGTTTTTAAGGGAGGGAGCAACTTGGAAGAATAATAGAAGAGTGTCAGAGTATCCTGCCCATACCAGGAACCAGGGGAGGCAAAACCAAAGACCAGGGAAAACAACTGTAAGAGTTGGTCTGGTCTGTAGTCCTTCTTTCCCACTATTTACCAGCTGAACAGCCTTGGAAAATCTGTTTTTTCATTGGTAAAGTGAGGCTTGAAGGGGAGAAGAGAGGGGGGGAGAAAAGAAATGTATCCATAGCCTATTCCATGCATAGGGCCTTTACTTCCCTCTTCATGATCTGATGACATCAGGAGGCATTATCACCCCCAATTTGTGGATAGGTATCTTGTTCATTTGCAGAATTGCTGGAGAGGATGAAATAAGGAAACATATCAGAAGTGTCTGATACATACATAGTATGTATGTATCAGACCCCATACATAGTAGGTCTAAGAAAGTGTCACTGCCCTCTACCCACATTTGTTCCTTTGCTTCTTGTGTCTTTAACCCACACAGGGAAGCTCTACTTGATCTGAGGGGCACGTGGTAAGAGAGGAAGTGGAGCCAGGTGAAGGTGGTCTTGGAGATGGGCTTCTCTGAGAGTCAATGATTACAAGACCACTCTGGGAGTCATTGATTACAAGACCACTAGAGCTTGTGTGGTCAGATGCCCTGGGAAATGCTCTGTAGCTTCATGACCAGAAGGGTGAGGCCCTCCTAACTTAACTCCAAATTGTTGACCAGACTCAAAACTAAAAACAACAATCTTCTCAAAACCAAACTCCAAAGTAATTAATTCAGCCACAATGGTAACAATAACAGAATATAACATCTGACACTTAATGAACAATTTACTAAGTGCCAAGTGCTTCTATGAGCTTTCTACTTCGAGCTATAGATTTAATGAAATGAAAATGCAGTTATGTCCATGCAATATTTGAGACACACACAACCCTGAAAAAATTATTTGTTGTTTATTTGAAATCCAAATATAACTGGACATCTTGTATTTTTAACTAGCAATCTTATTTCTGTATTAATTCATTTAATTATTGTAACTACCCTGTGAGATAGTTTTTTTTTTTACAGAAGAGGTAACCAAGGCACAGAGAGGTGAGGTAATTTGCCCAAGGTCATACAGCTAGTAAGTGAGTAGCTGTGTCATGCATGAATTACTGTGGCTCCCAAGCCCAAGGCCCTTGAAGTCCTAAAGTCAGTAACTTCACTGGCAGACTGTATTTGGACATGCTGCACCGCAAGCTTCCTTGAAGCCCTGTCTTCTGTTTGGCAGCTCAGGGTGGGAGCAGGGAGGAGTATTTATAGGCATCACACACACTAAACTCTGGCAGAATTCACTCCAGAGGGTCCCTGGAATCTCCCACACTCTCCTGGATTCCTATCTCCCTAGAGCTTGCTGAACTGAAACACCCCACCGAAGACTGAATGTTCCCCACAAAAACAGTTTTGCCCAGAGCTTGTTCAGCCATTCTTTGTACTGATTAGGGAAAGAACACTTTGATTTTATTATTGTATATTCTGCACACATTGGAAGGAGAGAATAAGGAGCATTCCAGGACATTCCATCAGGGGATTAGAGGATTTCTCCCTGATTGCTCCCTGATGCCTCCTGGTTTTTAAGCAGCTTTGAATTGTGTGTATGGTTACATGCTTGGCACTTGACAACTGTGGCTTGTTTCTGCCTTCCTGTATGAGCACCTCTGCCCTTTTCCAAGTGAGGGTGCCTACAGCCCCATACATGACAGCCACCTCAGGAGAGCTTTGCTGAAAGTGGCCTTTAGCCAGGATGCAGAGAGAACTTCTACCAGAAAGCAGCTCCTCCAGTGTGTTGCAGACCATTTATGTCACAGTCAACACTAAGGGCACCAGGCCCTGGGTGCTACCTGGGGTGGGTGTGGGGGGTACTTTCCTCATTCTCCATCCCACTGTGCTAACTGAGAAGCATTTCAGAGGCTTGCCTAATTCATTTTTCTCTTCCCAGGCCCTAGCATAGATCATAGCACATAATAAGCATTCGGAAGTTTGCTGGATGAATGGAGAGAATAAAGCGTAATAGTGTGCGAATGTGTACACAATGACCTCTCTTAGACCCTAAGACTTTTGAAAACTAAGTCAATCATAAGGAGAAAGGTTAGACAATCTGTACAATAAGTAAATGGATGGAGCTGGAAGGGTAAGTTGAGGAGGGAGAGAGAAGAATAAAGGCTTCAGGTGGGGAGGGTAAGGAAGTAAAAAGTCAAAGGGCAGGGGTGAGAGTGAAGAATGGAGTTCTTCTTGTATTGCCTTTTTGTATTTTTGCATTTGCTTAATAATTCTTTAAAGCAATCTTTCTCGGAGCCTGGACCACATGGTCACAGATTCACTAGGTTTCAGGTCAAACAGCTTAACTTCAGAGTCAAACCATGGATACTTAGAAGCATGCATTTCTCTTTATCTCCCAGGGATGTTTATAATTATCAAATTTTCTCCCCCCAAAGCCTCCTTTTTTTAATATCTTAGATCTCATTGCTGGTTACTTCAAACTGCTTTGGGAAATAGGCAGTGTGTCAAGAAAATTAAATCAATAAATGAATTATATTCTACTTACTTAGCAGCCTGAATATATGAAATTCTTGGAGGATTATATATTATGATCCCATCAGCACTAGCACAAATTTTCTTTCAGAATGCAACATGAAGAAACCGATGTTTGGTTCTCCTGTCCCTTTTATGTAGACCTACCCCATCTGCATTAATGCCTGCTGGGAATTCATAAAAGCCCACCCCAAGGGATGGCAGAAACCATATGATATAATAAAATGAAAATGATATGTTAGCCAAAGTGCATTTCTTCCTGTTCACTCATGGATTCATACAAGGTAGAAATTCTCTAAATATGAAAGTCACAAATAAGGTAATTTCTAGAGATCAAACAGTCATAGTCAAAATAAACTCCACCCAGGGAAGGAACTTCAAACATACTATAAGCACATTCAGTGTTTCAAATGGAATTCCTCCATGAGGCTGTATGGAAAGAAACCTCATCAAGATGATGTCGGAATTATACAAGATGATTAAGTCCTAGAGATCTATTGTACAGCTTAGTGCCTATAGTTAACAATATTGTATTGTATACCTAAAAGTTTGCTAAGAAGGTCGATCTTATAAGTGTTCTTATCATGACAACAGCAACAATAATAATAGTAGTACATAAATAAGAAGGCAGGAAGAAACTTTGGGAAGTGATGGATTGGTTTATGGCATAAATTATAATGAGGGTTTCACAAGTGTATACTTAGCTCTAAACTCATCAAGTTGTATACATGAAATATGTATAGCTTTTCATATGTCAATCATACCTTAATAAAGTGGTTTAGAAAAAAAAAAAGGTGTCATGAGTGGAGGAGGCTTTAAGCATAAACCTCCTATGCTCCAGAAAACCAAGACAGGTTAAGAACTGTGCACACAGGGGCAGTAACTTGGATGCCATCAGGGCCAGGCAGGGAGCACAAATGATTGAAGCAAGCCAGCAGAAGCAGACCAAGAGTTACTCTGCAGAAATGTAGACCCAAGATTGCTTGGTCTCTTGGTTTTTTCAGGAAAAGCAGGAAATCCAGAACTTATGGGAATTCCAATTATAAAATGTTGGCAAATAATATAAAAAGTTAAAAACACTACTCAGAGCAAACGGCCCTCCGGGTCTCTGATTTGTACCACAGAGAATTTGTAGCTCAGAGAAAAAGCTTATTCCCTAATTGAGATCCGAGAAAACATCAATAAGAAGCCCTTATAGTGACATGAAGAGAAGCCTCTGGATAAACTTCAGCCCTTCTTTCTGCTCACTGGAGAATCCACACAGGAGAAAACCTCCCCATTCCTCCCTCTTTACCAGTTTTCCCAGTAAAGAGGCACCTGCCCCTGGCCCTGCATTCCCCAGCTCCAGCCCATGACCTGCCATTTTGACACCCTGATTCCCCTTTTTGACCTCAGCAGCTCTTCTGGATACTGTTCCACTGTGTGTCATCAAGACCCACATCATGACCCAAGATTCTCCTGCTTCCCTCCTGGCCCCTTGGAAGGCCCCAGCCTCTCTGCTGCTTGCTGGCCTCCTACCAGGGGAAAAAAGGTGGGGAGAACTGAGTAGAGCCATTGTTCATTTTAATGATAATTGTGATTAATGGGTATTTGTGTATTATATGAGACTTATCAAAGGGTATACACATTCATCATTTCATTTTATTCACACAAACTTCTTCTGAGACAGAGCAGGCCTTTTGACCATTTTATAGTTATGGGGACTAAGAAATAAGGTAACAGAAGGAGAAAGCAAGTGACCATCAAAAATGATCATCACTAGTTCATCAGGTTTATACTATCCATCTAAGGAGCTGCTGCTTCTTTGGGAAACTTCCTGAGGATCTCTTACAAGAGTCCTTGACAGAAGGACGGATATCTGTGTCCGTGGAGGGACTGGAGCTCTGGAGTTATAAGGATAGGCTGGCCAGTTCTGGTTCCAACCATAAGCATCATGCTGACTCTCTGTCACTCTACCTGGCCAACTGTGGGCGTCCAGATGGAGAGTAACACAGCTCCAATTTATTGAAACTTCCTCAAAATTCCTAGAAGGATGATGGATACTATAATAACTGGACATTTTCCATCATCTCAGCCAATGTGTGCCATGATGATCCATGAATGGAACATCTGTCAACATTTCTATGTTCTCTCTTTTATTGGTCAAATTATTCTCAAACCCGACCTTCATGTTCTCCATCTCCAAAACCACAAAGATCAAATTCACTGGAGTAATGCCCAATGTTCATCAGAAACTGGCTCAACCTTTTATTCTACTTCCATTATTTGCCCCTAAATTAGCTTCCCGGACCTAAGTCCAATATAGGTGTGTTTGTATGTGTTGTAGGCTTCCCCCTTTCAACAAACAATTATTTGATACCAGCAGGGTGTCCAAGAACTCACTCAATTCTGACACTATCTGCCTGGAGATAGACCCATAGGTAAAGCGTTCCGTCCTACTGCCCCCACTTCAGGCACCAATCACAAGCCCAGGTTATCACCTATGCTTCTGACGGATTGGCTAGAAATTAGAGGTTCCCATAATCTCCTTGTCAGGTGTGATAATTTGCTAGAGTGACTCATAGAACTCAGGAAAACCCATTTATTCACTAGATTAATGATTTATTACAAAGGATATTAAAGGATATGCATCAACATTCAGATGAAGAGATATGTAGGATGAAGTCCTGAATTAAGGAGTTCTGTCCTTGTGGAGCTTGGGATGTGGCACACTGGCATGTGGAAGTGTCTTGGTTCCCCAACATGGAAGCACTCTGAACTTCCTCCTTTTGGGTTTTTTACAGAGGCTTTGTTATTTAGGTATGACTAATTAACTCATTGGCCATTGGTGATTGATTCAACCTCTAGCCCCTCTCACCTCCTGGAAAATCAGGGGGTAGGACTGAAAGTTCCAACCCTTTATTCATGGCTGTTACCCCTGGCAACCAGCTTCCACACTTAGGTGCTTTGCAAAAGTCACCTTCATTAGGGTAAACCCAGTTGTGGTGGAAAAGGTTTGTTATAGATAACAAGCCACCCATTTCACCTTTATGGCTCTGAAGGGAGTTTAAGAACTAAGGACAAGAGACCAAGTATTACAACAAAAAATCTTCCCATTGCTCTTATTGCTCAGGAAATTCCAAGGGTCTTGGAAGCTGTGAACCAGGAACTGTGGATGAAGACCAAATGTCTATGAAAAACATATTTTGGTCATCTGAATGACCAAATACATATATTTTCTTATAAACCACAATACTGCAGCACCCATCCCTGAACTTTCCTATCTTACATACCCTAGAGCCCATGCTCCAATTACACTGATAAATCCCCAATGCCCAGTTATGCCTTTTGCTAATGCTGTTCCCTTTGCTCAAAACCTCTGCCCTAATATCTTTGTCTTACAAGCTCCCATTCATCCCTCAAAACCTAGCTGAAATGTCTCCCTGGAGAGTCTTTTCCAATTCCCCTGAGGAATTTTTTTCCCTTTCCTTTGAGCTTTCACAGAATGTGGTCCATATCTTATCACCTTAAATTTATTATGAGTATTCATTACTTCTCTATATCCCTTGCTTGGCTGTAAGGTCTTGAGGGTCTTCGTTTTTCAAGCTGCACCTGACACATGATGAATAACTAAAGTGTCTCTGTTGAATGAGAGAGAAAAGTAATCTGACAGTAATATAACTATTGAAAACAGCAAGCCATGTGCTAGGTGCTTTCTCAATACTATTTTTAATCTTCACATCAACCTTGTGCATTGAATTTTATGATCATGGGGCCCAGAGAGGTTAAATAACTTGCTCAAGAGCACACAGCTAGTGGATGATGAGCAGAAATCTGAGCACAGTTTGATTTTTATAAGAGGAAATGCTGCTTCCTATTGCTTCCTATCCAGGCAAAGTCCCTGTTCCAACTTTCTTTCCATGTGTCCAGGGATTCTGAGTGCTTCCTCCTCCTCCAATCCCTGCACCTCCCTCCAGCTGAAGAGGTCCTGGACCACAGGGATCTGGCATTCCCTGGTGGGACTCAGAGACACTTCTCCAGCTTACCCAGCCTTATGTTTGAGGCCAAGCGAGGAAGGAGATACAAATGAAAACAGGAACAGTTGGTTTCACTAAAAATTGTGGGATTTAAGAAACCTAGATAGCAGTGTACAGGACCCACTTAACAACAAGTAATAATGTGAAAAGGAGAGAGGGCCTCCTCCCCACCTTGCACACTAAGTGCTCAAGAACACAGCTCAACCCTGGATCTGCAAGGGCAGCTCCCAGGCGACAGCTTTAGCAGGGCCAGTAGAATTGAGAACACTTTTTGCCCAGAGGCTCCAGGAAGACATAGTCCACCACCAGAGAAAGTGGCAATGGGGACCTACTGCCCTGAAGCTCCAGGAAGCCACTCCAACAGTGGGAGTTGGTGTGACATGCTTGAGAGTGCTGGGAGATAGGCCTGGCAGGGATGTTAGGGTGTTCACAGAGAGCCCTGACAACACACACCAGTAAGGAGAGGCAGGGAAGAACAGAAGGAAAATGATGAGAGGACATATAAGTAACCCCCCAGAGAGACTCCAGGCATAACTGGGAATGATTTTTTAAATTAATATATAATGTATTATTTGCCCCAGGGATACAGGTCTGTGAATCATCAGGCTTACACATTTCACAGCACTCACCATAGCACATACCCTCCCCAATGTCCATAACACTGGGAATGATTTTTATCATTCAATCAATATTTATCACAGTCCAGATATGGTTTTACCATCCATACAGCCATCACAGTGTAATAGCACACCAATTTCACTACAACCTTACTAACCTAGAATGGAATGACTCATGTTTGCTATTAGTAGTGTTGTTTTGTTTAGTGGTTTTGAAATACCTCAAAAATTAAAGGACTAGCTAATAACATTTGTTCTAATTTCAGAAATGTGTATTTCCTCAGATAAACATTTTTCAAGGTTACACAATCAAACTGCATATTCCATGACCCATTGAACACATCACCTTTATCCAAATGTCATGATTACCCAAATGTGGGATCTCACTGTATACCCACCCAATGTGTGGGTGCTACCACCTGTTCTCTTAGTCTTCCTCCTTCCCCAACCTGGCTAGCTGCAGCCTGTGGCCTCTGTGCCATTCTTTTTCTAGATAATTAGTGAGGACAAACCAGGGATGGCTTAGAGGTTCCCGAATCTTAGTTCATAAAAAGTAGACCCCATTAAGCTCAGTGAGTGTCTGCTGGGGAATGAAGGAGAAACTGCTTTCTTTCTTTCTTTATGTCTTTCTTTCTTTTTTTTCTCTTTCTTTCTTTCTTTTCCCCTGAATAATCCAAATAAACTGTATTCAACCCTTATAAATATGGTTTTGAGTGTCATAATACTGGAGTAAATGCTCCAACTCTAGCTCCTGGAAGCTTCCACCATCCTAAACCTAACTCCATCTGTGTTTTGTTCTGAACCATCAGGGCCCTCACACTGCAGGAATATCCTGCAATCCACCTACCATCATCCTGACTGGGGATGCCAGTTCACTGGAAGGAGAAACTGACAAAAACTTGGTCAACAGGTAAATCTCATGTGCCTAATCTTTGCACTGTGAAGAATAATATTTCCTAGCATGTGAGGATTAGATGGCTATATATACTTTTTATAAATCTTTTCTTGATCATTTTATTGATGAAACAGAATCAAGCAGTTTTTCCAAATGAGAGCAAGAGCTTGAGATTTGTCCATTATCTTTCCCTTCCCGCCCCCAAATTATTTTTCTTTTCCTGGATTTGGTTCTTGTACATTGCTAGCCTTTAAGCACAAATCATAGCAGGGTAGTTTCCCATAATAACTGTCCAGATAGTTGCAAACAAACCTGAGAGATAAGAGTCTTTGACCAAAGAATGCTTCCCCTGGGCAAAGTGGGTCCTGGGAGGAAGATGACCCCTTGGGAAAGACACTGGCTCATGTACACAGGGATGTCCCTGCCTCAGTTTGACCCAGCACTAACATATGCATTGGTCTGGCTGGAGTAAGACTAAGTATAATTTTCAAAAAGCTACAAAGATCATTCTCACACAAAAATATAGTGAGCATGCTTCAAAGATTTATTTAACTCATTGATGAGGAAACCATCAGGATGACAAAGTCAGTTCAAAAGAGGATACAAGAAATGGAAATACATATATAATCAGTGGGGAGGAAAAGAATGCTGGAATAAGATGACTAAGTTTGATATAAAATAGGTTAATGTTCCACAAGACAATGAAACCTTGTTTTTTATCTTTCTTCCCCAAAAGAAATAAATCACCTACATCTCTACCAGACAATTATTCATATTTTATGAGTTTTTTACAGTTAGATATGTATTCAGAGTGGGGGCCCTTCCATGCCCATGAAAAGTAAATAGCCAAAGTTACATTTCGTTAGAGCAGTTTTTCAAAAACTTTAGCAAGCATCAGAATCACCTGTGGGGGGGAGACATGTTCAATCACAGATGGCTGGGCCCCATGTCCCAGAGTTTCTGATCCATTTGGTCTGGGGTGGAACCTGAGAATTTGCATTTCTAACAAGTTCTCAAGCTTAGACAGGCTTGTAAGATGATGCTCTAGAATGACTTTGAAAGAATATACAGGTATCTACTTACCTATTTACAAGCTATGGACAAATTTTCTTAACAAGATGACTCTATTCTGTCTTTCAGAGCTCACAGTCCCCACAGGAGGCTTTCTCACCGACACCTGAAGGTTTCTACTGCTTCACTGACTTCTGTGGGTAAGGGCTAGTCTAACTATCTTATTTCTGCAACCAGAGATAGGGGTCAGCTGAATGTATGTTTGAGCAGGAAGACTGAGATCTGGCAGTTCAGCCCCTTCCCCTCTCCTAATTCTCAGGCAGGTCTATACCTACAAGCCCAAGAAAGCAAAGTCAGTCTGCCCCTCTGTGTTTGAGCCCACAAGAAGTATGATATCTAATTTTAATTTATTTTGGTAAAAAAGACAAGGCAAGGGACACCTGGGTGGCTCAGTCGGTTAAGCCGCTGCCTTTGGCTCAGGTCATGATCCCAGCGTCCTGGGATCGAGTCCCACATCAGGCTCCTTGCTCAGCAGGGAGCCTGCTTCTCCCTCTGCCTCTGCCTGCCACTCTGTCTGCCTGTGCTTGCTCCCGCTCTCTCTCTGACAAATAAATAAAATATTAAAAAAAAAAAAAAGACAAGGCAAGAGGGTAAAGAGAAGGATGAGGAAGTCAAAGAGACAGAACAGCAGGGTGAAGATCAATTCTGGGCCATAGGGTGCAGAGCCCTTTACTTCCTGCTAGAAAGGCCCCAATCCAGGTAGGCATGTGTTCAAATGCATGGATCGCTGCCCCAATCACAAGCTTATTACCCAAATGATTTCTCAGGGTCTGTTCTGGACCATTGGAACACAGACATAATATAGATTTGGTCTCTGCCTTCACGTTGCTCATAGTCTATGAAGAGACTGAGAAGTGAACAGATATAATCAGGACACCACATCATAAGGCCCTTTAAAGAAGTGTTAGGGAAATTGAGGCAAGAAGGGGATCAATTCTGTCTGGGGAGGGGGAAGGCTGTCCAGAAGACAGCATATTTGAGTTGTGCCTTAGGGAGTTGGACAGATAGAAAAAGGAAGAAAAATCATTCTGGGTGGAAGAAACAACACTAGTAGGGGAGGGGACTAGTAGGGGAGCAGGAACAATAACAGAGTAACTGAATGCTCTGCTGCGTGTATTAGTCAGGAGTCTTTCAAATGATAGAAACCTAACTCAAACTATCTTACATTAAAAGTACATACATACAGAATTCGAGAAACAAGGCAGCGGATCATGGGGGAAGAGAGGGAAAAATGAAACAGGATGAAAGCAGAGAGGGAGACAAACCATAAGAGACCTTTAATCTCAGGGAAAAAACTGAGGATTGCTGGAGTGGAGGAGGTTGGGAGGGATGGGGTGGCTGAGTGATGGACATTGGGGAGGGTATGTGCTCTGGGGAGCGCTGTGAATTGTGTAAGACTGATGAATCACAGACCAAAGAATAAATTGTATGTTAATTTTAAAAAAGAAAGAAAAAATACATACATACATACAAATAAAAGCCAGAGTTTGTGGTTTCAAGGAGTGCTGAATCCCATCTCTCAAATTTCCTTCCATGCATTAGCTTTCTTTTTTGGCAAATGGCTACCAGCAACTCCAGGCTTATATCCCATCAGTGGAAAGAGAGTGCTTCTTCTGTGTACTCAACACAATTCCCAGACTTGCCTCTCCTTGGCCTTCCATGGTGATCCCTGAGTCAATCACTGTGGACAGGGGATTGAACTCATTGATTGGCCAAGGCTCGGGTGAGGTAGGGGGTTAGGGTTTAGCTCCTCCTTAACTAACATAATTGAGACTCAGAGGGGTTTCACCCAACACAAACTGAGGTTTCACCCAATGCAAACGACTGGAAGAAGGGGGAAGGGGGGCTAGAGAGGCACAATGAAAGTTGTTCACCACCAGGGGGGAGGGGAAGGGCCTTTGGAGAAGTATGTGGGATGGGTAAAGATGCTGGGCCCAGTCTGGCATTGGCACATGACTAGGGACCATGAAGAATCCTGATGATGTGAGGCAGAGAAGTGCAAGGTCAGATATGGCTCTTAGGAAAGTCACTCTGTGGCAGTGGGAGATGGGAGGAAGGGGATAGCATGAAGGTAGAGGACCTATGAAGCAGCTGTTGTAATTGTGCAGGTAAGATCTAAGGAACAAGAATGGAGAGGAGGCACAAGCTCCAGAGATATTTATGAGGTAAATCATGATCTGGACTTGATGATCAGTTGGTGAGATGTGAAGAGACCGAGAAAGGAGTGTGGAGTGATTCCCATGTTTCTGAGCAGCTGGGTGATGTCATTCACCCAGAGAAGCACTGCTGGAGAAGAGTCAGTTCTGGAGAAAGGTGGGGGTAGATAGTGTGAGTAGAGGAAAGAAGGGAGGGAAGGTGGCTGTGATCTTCGGAGTACCGTTTATCCACACACCTTAAGCTCACTAGCTTGTTGAAATAGACACCAGAAAGAACAACACTCCGGGGAAAGATAGCATGGAGGAGGAGCTCCTGATGGCCTTCCTAATGGCAGAGTTTGGGACAGTACTGGGAACTTAGATGGCTTCATGACCATTTGTTACAGAGGACCTGCCACAGCCACAGGTTACAGACCTGCTGAGGCAGCCCTCAGTTCACTCTGGCAGCGTCCCTGGGCTAAGGTGTGAGGGGCCAAGGATTCTGTGGTTCTCGCCCTGAGTTCACCCTCCCACCGCAGACCCTGCAGGGCACGTTATTGACCTGGTCAACGACCAGCTGCCGGATATCAGCATCTCAGAAGAGGACAAGAAGAAAAACCTGGCGCTGCTGGAAGAAGCCAAGTTGGTGAGTGAACGATTCCTGACCCGCCGTGGGAGGAAGTCCAGGAGCGGCTCCGGAGACACCCTGTCAGGTAGGATATATAGGTGGCTGCCCTGAGCCCCTCCGAGGTGGGGTAGGGGATAGGGAGGGCCAGGATCCAGTTGTAGTGGGAGGCCTGCTTCCAAGGGGTGGCCATTGATTTGCCTGTCCCTAGGCTAGGTGCCAGGAGGACTGATCCTTGTGAAGATCTTGTTAAGAGAGGGACGCCTGGGTGGCTCAGTTGGTTAAGCAACTGCCTTCGGCTCAGGTCATGATCCCAGCGTCCTGGGGTTGAGTCCCGCATCGGCCTCCTTGCTCGGCAGGGCTCCTTGCTCGGCAGGGAGCCTGCTTCTCCCTCTGCCTGCCACTCTGTCTGCCTGTGCTCACTCTCTCTCTCTCTAACAAATAAATAAATAAAATCTTTAAAAAAAAAAGAGAGAGAGGGCATCTTACCCTATTTCAGAAGCTCTAAAATACTGATCCAACTCTAGCCCAGAAAACTCTGCTTTTAATTTTGGGGACCTATTGTGGCTTTCTGTTTCACCAAGGAATGCCAGCCCTTATGATACCCATGAATTTAACATGGATTCCCCATCCCTTAATCTTACATAGAGAGAAATCTCTGTGTGAGGCCCACGTACACAGGCTCTTGGACCTCCCTGCATGGATGGAGTCCTCCTTTGGTAGTCACATGGCAGTCCAGAATCAGCCCCTAACCTGACAAAGCAGTTCCAGTTCCCAGCGGTCAGAAATACCTGAAAGAATATCTTTGTTAGGCTGAAGTCGTAAACCTTCATGAATGTTGGCCAGTTTGTATCTGTCTCCACAGCTGTTTCCCCGAACCTCAGCCCCGGAGTTTCTCTGAACTCTTCTTAAAGTAACTCGCTTACTGTCTCCGCACCACCTGGTGTGGTTCAGTACCAGGTTTCCTGTCCTGGCTTCTCCCTTTGGGTGTCATCTGAGTCCAACCCCTGGTCCAACCAGGATACATCCCATTTTGCAGGCTTTCTAGTCAGGACCCCTGTTTGGCCTCCTCCCCAGAGGACCCCCAGCTAGGCCTGGTCGGGCTGCCTCTGAGGAGGTAGATATACTTTCTGTTGGGGTTTTGAGCTAGTGTGGAGAGACAGGCCTTGTCCCAGATGAGTCTAGGTAGGTGAGGACAGAGGCAAGGTTGTGGGAAAGGGGCTACAACTGGTGCTTTCTCTGCTAAGAGAGGATTCAGAGAGGGGCTACCCCAGAGCTTATTTTAAAAGATCTCTATTTGGGGCGCCTGGGTGGCTCAGTGAGTTAAAAAGGTCTCTATTTGAGCCACTCTTTTCTTTTTGGTTTCTTCCCTTTCACTAGACTGTGTACAGGGCCACACCCTCAAACCAGCTCGGAAAGGGGCATGGTGCCAGGGAGAACAGCCTGCCCTTGTCAGAGATGTTGGGCAAACTCGGGCTCTGACCAGCCATCTTGGGTCAATTCCCAGTGCTGAGACTTCCTGGCTGTATGGCCTTGATTTCCCTCTGCCTCAGTTTCCTCATGTGGTTTCTGTGTTGATTAAATGAGGGCTTCCCATAGAACGTGACATGTGAAATGTACTTAACATGTCAGGTATTACTGGCAACCAGACCTGGGGGAACCAAGGGAGGGCATTCTGGGGAGGTAGATATGTTTTTGCTAAAGGGACAGCTGATGGTCTGAGGAGCTGGACATCACTCACCAGTGTCTGGACTATTCCAGGTTTGGATGCATGCAGCGACCCACAGTCCCCTTTGCCTGGAGCACCACCACAGGTAACAGGGGTCCTGATTGGGGTTTCTATGCCAACTGGTCTCTCCTCTTATCCCTTAATCCCCAAGAGGCCCTCCATGACCCATTGAGATGATGGTGCTGGGAGTGGAAAGCATCTATACCACTTTGAGGGTATTTCAAGAGGAGATATGGTCTCTTCTCATTGCTGTCTGACTTGTGTTCACTTTCTCCAGCAGAAGGGGGATGAGGCCGAAGTCTCTTCACCTCACTTTGGCGAGCCTGTGAGTGTGAACTCTGTCCAATTTGGGTGATTTGGGTGTGGGAGACACTGTTCCAAAGGTCTAGACTAGCCCTGGGCAGCCTGCAAGTGAGTGTGAGTGGAGTGTAATGGCTGGGGAAGCTAGAAGTTTCCTCTGTTCTATGATGACTGGAAGTCTAAAGTAGGGAGGGGGGGTAAGGAGGCAGGATTCACCTTCACTATAACCCTATAACCTGGCACCTTCACTCAGGCCACTGGCCATAGACTAGGGGGACTGCTGGGCCCAGAAACAGACAAGACTGCTGCTTTTGTCACTCTAGTATAAATTACAGTAAAGTTCCAGTTCCTGATTGGGATTCTTCTTGGGGGCAGCCTGGAAAATCTCATCTTTGCTGATGAGCACTAGAAGGGCCCCACCTCTGCTCAGAGCAAAGTGCTCAAGGTGATGTCGAGGGCAGCATGAAATACAATCTCATCTAGAACTGGGGCTAGGATAGAGTCCTCTGGCAGAGTTTCACCACTCACACAAGATAGTCATACAAATGCTCCTCACAAAGCAGGCTTCCCTTGGGAAATGAAATAAGCGTGCAGAATCGTAGAACTTCTGAGTGGTAAGATAATCACCTTTGCAAGAATCACCTGATCCAGAGATCCTTAACCATTTTTGGATCATGGAATTCTCTGCGATATTGCTGAAAGCCATGGATTCCCTTCCCAGAAAAATACATATAACATGCACACATAAACACACATATATATTTGTAATAATTTCAGAGGGTTCACAAATCTGATGAGAAATCTGAGTCCCTAAAGTGTTAAGGGCCTTGCCAGGAAGAGTCAAGACTAGAAACTGGGGCAACTGAGTCAAGGCTGAAGTTTGTGACTGCCTCCAACCAGTCCACTATTCCACTGGCATCCACAGCCCCTAGCCCTTGGGAAGTTCTTGGAAGATTGCGAATGACAGGTCCCCTTGTCCTATCTGTTTTATAGACCTCAGGCTTGTCTGTGCATCCCCCTTTAGTGGTTTATACTTGACTGAGAGGCCCTCCCCTTCGACTCAGTGCACACACATACACACAGCCACCTTAGCAGGGTCTGTGGGGACAGAGGCCCCATAGTGGAAGTGGCCCCACCTCTTTCCTCTCCAGTCTGCCTCCAGAGTCCCAGCTCTACCTCGTCTCTTTCAGAATGTCTCCAAAGGGTTAGCTGACCGGAAGCAGAATGACCAGAGGAAAGTGTCTCAGGGCAGGCTGACTCCTCGTTCTCCCACAGTTGAGAAATCCAAAGAGACTGCAATTGAACAGAAGGAAAACTGCGATCCCCTCCAATGCCCTGAAGCCACACCCAAAGGCCCAGCTTCTGGCATAGGCAGTGGTGGGAAAATGGCCCTGAATAGCCCTCAGCCTGGCCCTGCTGAAAATGAGCTGGGAAAGGCACTTCTGAAGACAGCCAAGGAAGGCAACCCTCTGCCTAGAGGTCCAGCCCAGGGCTCTGGAGGGGTGGCTCCCCTGGGCCCCCAGGGAAAAGGTACAGCTGGAGAGCCGACAGGGTCAAAATTTGGCTCAAAAGCTGAGTTGCGGCCCACTGCTTCCCGGCCACCCCTACAGCGGGGGGTTTCCTGGGACAGCGGTCCTGAAGAACCTGGCCCCCGGCTGCAGAAAGTGCTTGCCAAGCTGCCTTTGGCAGAGGAAGAGAAGCGTTTTTCAGGCAAAGCTGGCAGCAAGTTGGCCAAGGCACCCGGACTCAAAGACTTTCAGATACAAGTGCAGCCAGTACGGATGCAAAAACTGTCTAAGCTCCGTGAGGTAAGTTTCTGGGGGCCAGCTGGGAGGGTGTGCACTCCAGGTACCCCCTGGGCTGGAGACCTCTGGGCTGAACTGCTAGGCAGGGCAGCTGTGGCCTGGACTTGGGCCTTATGGGTCCCCAAACTTCCCCACCCTGATAAATCAGGCCCACTGTGCAGCATCTTCTTCATATATATGTTTCAGGAGCTTTTACCTCACTTCCTAGAGTGAGGTCAGTGGGATGTAGTTGCCACACAAAGTCACATTTTAAGGGGAAGGCAGGTGTATGGATGGGCACATGGGCCCTCAGTACTGGGCTGTGTTTTCTCCTCCAGCCAGATCTGGCAGCTCATAAACAGGAAGCCCTTGATAGAGTGCCTTGTCTTGCCAAGGATGGAATAGCTTTTCCCTCTTGTCAGGCCCCTGAACTTTCCTTCCTAATGCCTGTTAACAAAGGGCCTCAAATCCATCTTCAAGTATAATGATGGCCATGAGGGGCTGCTCCCCCTGTGGTGAATTTCTTCCACTGTCCATGATGGCCCCATCTTTCACTGGCCATCAAACCAGGCACAATGGTCTCTCCTGGAGCGGCCACCCTATGCAAGGGGTGATTGGGAGTATCCAGCAATGTAGGGGACAGTGATAGGGTGTAAGGGTGAGAAGAGATTAATAGGACAAGGAATTGTTATCCAGTCCCATTTCCCCAGAGGGCCAACCCAGGCCACAGGCCAAGGCAACTGGGACTCCATGGGGTGGACTCTGGCATCCTCTCGGCTAGAACTGGACAAGGTTCCCCTGGCTCCCCTACAGAATGCGTGTGAGCTGGGGAAGGACTGCACCTGATAGCAGTCAAGCACAAGTGAGGAGGGTTCTGTGCTAGCAGTGACACATGGCAATGTGTCCTATTCAGAAACTTTCCACAATGCTCTGAATTGGAGGCTCCAGGGAGCTGTGAAGGAAACAGGTAAAGGGCCATGGCCAATTACTTCCATTTGGGCCAGGAGCACCCTCTGCTGGTCCCTCCCTTTTTCTTCTTTACCCAGGGGACAAACCACTCAAGTGGCCCCTGCTACACGGGAGACTGAAAATCCCCTCATAAGCACAAGTCACAAGGGGTGAGGAGATTTCTTAAATGTTGAAAGTGCTGGTCTGGTGCTGACTAACTTGTGGCCGGCATTCCCATCTCTCCTGGGCTTTGACTGCCAAGGCCCCAAGCAGCATAGTGGGGCAGCAATTCTCAGGCCTCATTTGTCTGGAGGGTTTAACAACTCTAGGGGTGCCAAAACCAGCCCCTGAGGACACTGGGGTAGGAGAGGTCACAACTAGAAATGGGCATTGCCTTGAACAACAGGGCAGTAAGCTCTAGCCAGCTTGAAACACAGTCATGGGCTCAACAAAATTTCCAGCAGAAGCTCCATACACATCCAGGTGACCATCCTGTCCCCAGAGCCCTGGGCTCTGCTTCTGTTTGTTATATAACTCTCAGCCCCAGTGTGGCTCGAGCTCATTTGCCCTGAGGCCCCCAGGCTTACTTAAAAGGCAGACCATGCCAAGGACAATTCTTAACCCAAGAAATGTGGTGCTAATGGTGGGGTTTTGGGTACTTTTATGGGCTGGGAGAGGAGCAGTCTTCCAGGTGCCCTTCATATGTCACCATGTCATGACTGTGCACCCACCTTTGAGGCTGCCCCTAGTACCTCCCACATAAGGCTGAATGGCCACAGAGGCATAAACATAACCAAGAGAAGAGTTCTGCTTGATGTTATTGTCTGAAATGTTGTTTTCGTCTTCCCCTTAAAAGGAGCACATCCTGATAAGAAATCAGAACTTAGTGGGGCTCAAGCTTCCAGAACTTAGTGAAGCAGCTGAGCAGGAAAAAGGTAGGTGGGGTCGGGGCAGATGCTCTCCTCAGGCCAGGGCTGGATTCATTTTTACCTGATAAAAGTAGGTGAATGTGTAAACTTGAGACTTCTGTCACGGCTTTTGTCTCAGTGGTGAGTGTGCGCCAAACACGAGGAGGCCCTCAGTAAATATTTGCAGATAAAATGAATGAATCAGATCATGTTTCCTGCCCAGAGAACCTCTAAACTTGTCTCCTCCCACCCAGCACCCCCTTCCGGACCCTGCCAGCCCTCCCTGAGCCTTGTTAGCACCTAGAAGGCCTGGAAGGGTGACCCAGGCCTCAACTTTTGACACTTCCTTTTCCTCTCACACCCAGGAAGTCACTCAAATAGAACAGTTCCTCTTTTCAAGACATCAGAGTCATCTCTTGCTTTCTAATCTGCTGTCACCACAAAGTCCTGACACCAGCCCTTTCCTCCCTGGCCCTGCAAGTCCCCCACCCACCCACCCTGCCAGACTCATCTGGAAAATAAGACTTCAGATCTCCTGTCTCCCTCCTGCCCCCCATCTCCTGGCTCACCTCTTCTCTGGGTCATGTTACCTGTGGTCAGTCTTAGCACAGAAGCCTTCTGCTTAAAGATTGTTGTATGGGCAGGCCCAGGGTGCCACCAACTTTGTTGGAAGCCCTGATCTGAAATATAGTTAACTAATAGCTACATATTCAACATTAACAAGATTCCCAGAAGTAAAATTTCCAACAACTTTTTCAAGTACTAATTAAGGAAAATTAACCATCTTTAGAGGAAATCTTTAGGAAAAAATATGATATACTTTTCCACTTTTAATTTTTAATGTGCTTATTAAAGCAGCTTCAAAACACTAGGAAAAGATTCATCTTAAAATTTGCCCCACAATCCCCTAAATTCTGAAAAACAAACAAACCCGCAGTTTTTATTCTTTCCAGTATTTACCTGCATTTATAATTTTTTTCATAATTGATTTGTATAGCTATAACTTCTTGTTTCTATTTTTTAAACTTATTTCATAACTGATTCCATGTATTTTGACCTGTCCTGTTGTTTATCATTGAATGGGTGTATCTTTGCCCTGATGCATTGACTGTTGGGTATTCCAAATGTTTACAGTTCTTTTAGCTATGATTAACCACCCTGCTCTAAACAACTCTGTATTCATAGTTTTTCTCTTTCTTCCTTCAAGTTATTCCCTTGAACAAATTCTCAGGCTTGAGATTCACTGGGTCAAAGTGTAGAAACACTTGCATTTACCAAATTGCCTCCATTGTAGACTGCTACCTGCAAAGACTGAGGAGTCTTCCTCCTAAGAACTACCAGCACTGGACTTTGCTTTGCTTTCACTCCTTACCGGCCAGAATATAGTAAGAATCAGATAATCAATAAATGCCACTTTGTTATTACTTCAACTAATTTGCTAGCAAGCAAGTTCAAATTTAAATATTTTAAATGTTTATTTACTCTGTTTTTTTCTCAGTGGGCAGATTAGCTGTACATTGCTTTACCCAAATGTCCATATGGGTCTTAGGGGTTTTTGTTGGTTTACTTTTTGTTGGTAATATATGTAAACTCTATAGACATTAACCTTTTACTATATTCTTCTCTTGAAATTGATTTCTAGTTTCATACCATTATGCTTAGAAAAGATGCTTGATGTAATTTCAGTCTTCTTAAATTTATTGAGACTTGTTTTGTTCCTAACATATTATCTATCCTAGAGAATGTTCCATGTGCACTTGAGAAAAATATGTATTCTTTTGCTTTTGGGTGGAATGTTCTGTATATGTTTATTAGGTCCATCTGGTCTGATATGTCATGTAAGGCCAATGCTTTCTCATTGATTTTCTGTCTGGATAATCTATCCATTGATGAAAGTGGAGTTATTAAAGTCCCTTACAATTATTGCATTGCTGAAAATTTCTCCCTTTCAGTCTGTTAATATTTGTTTTATACGTAGGTACTGCTATATTGGGTGCGTAAATACTTGCAAATGTTACATCCTCTTGTTGGGTATTTTTCTCAGTACTTTTTTATCCTATCATTTTTTGCTTTTTAACAAGTTTTACTTTAGAGAAATTATAAAGTTTTTATAATAGTCTTTGCCTACCTTTTCTTTTGAGAAGTCTTCCATTACTTAAATTGTTATAAAAACATTACTTCTCCCTAATTGGAATAGCAAATCTATGTTCTAATAGTTTATCTATAGTTTGATCTATTTATATTTATTTTGCTAATACCTGTGGAATTTATTTTAAGATAAGGTATTTGGAAATTTAAGATCCTGTTACCTCAATAATTTTTTTACTAGTATGTATATTCTTATTATTTTGTGGCTTAGATAATCATATACTACATTCTTTTTTTAAAATATTTTATTTTTTTATTTGTCAGAGAGAGAGAGAGAGAGAGAGCGAGCACAGGCAGACAGAGGCAGAGGGAGAAGCAGGCTCCCTGCGGAGCAAGGAGCCCGATGTGGGACTCGATCCCAGGACGCTGGGATCATGACCTGAGCTGAAGGCAGCCACTTAACCAACTGAGCCACCCAGGTGTCCCTACATTCTTTTTTTATATATACCAAACACTAGTTCTGAGCGCCTGATTTTCTTTTATTCTGATCAATACTGACCCATTTTATTTTATTTTTAATTTTTTTAAATACTGACCCATTTTAATTACTGCTGCCTTATAATATATTGTATTATGTAAGACTACTTCTCTCTCACTATTCACCTTTTTCAGAATATTCATTATGTTCTAGATATAAAGATTCAGTGCAAAATAATGGAAAGAACAACTGCACAAAAAGTCAGGAGATCTGAGTTCCTGTCTCAGCCCAGGAACCAACTGACCGAGTCTTTAAATATGTTCTTCAACCTCTGTTCCCTCTTACACTAGCTGAGCTCAGAAGGCTCTTAGCCCTAAAGTAAGATTCAAGGATTACAGGTCTTTTTTGGTTTTGCCTCTTAACTACCTTTTTCTTTAAGTGAAATTTATACCATTCTATACAACATTTTGTGATTGCTCTAAAGCTACACACTGGATTCAGAAGAACTGTCCTAGTGTTGTTTGTTTTATAGTTTATAGACTTTTTAAAATTACTTACTTTGAAAGAATTTAGTTCTCATTCCACATGGTTTGTCTCTCTATAAATCTGGGTTTTCCTTTCTTTTTCCTCTAAAAGATTTAAAGTTCTTTGTACAGGTTTCCTTATCTCTTATTAGGGCACGTTCTGTACATTCTTACCTATTCATGAAGAAGTTTCTTTTTTTCATTAGATTTTCCTACTTGACAATCAGTGGCATAGATGAATACTGCTTGGTATTATAAGTGTTTCTTTTATATGAAGAAATGATACACGGATTACTACAGTGACTAACTAGCACAATTACTATAACTAGAGTGATTACTGCATCCCAGGTACTGGATTAAGCATCTGATACTATTTCACTTAATGCTCATAGCAAACCTAGGAGGCAGGCCTTACTATATCCCTTTTACAGATGAGGAAATTGAAGCCTGGAGAGGTTAAGTTCACATGGTTATTAATTGCTAAAGCCAGGATCTGAATCCAGATGTGACCACATCCAAAGGCTCTTGACCACTTTGAACAATGCTTTTTTCACATTCACAATCTGTTATATTTAGTTTATTGAATTCACTGTTTGTCTTGGTTGTGTATTTGTGCATATGTGTGTGTGTACTTGTGTATCTGTTCATGTTTTCTACTTTGGCAACATTCTCTAATACGATAATGGTGATAAGGAGAACATTTGCCTTGTTTCTGTTTTTAATTGAATTGTTTTTTTGTTTTTCTTTGAAGGAGCATGTTGTATCTGATTCTTAAATAGATGTGCTATTTTATTATATTTTAATTATTAAATATTTTATATTCCTAAATATAAAAAGATATGTAATAAAATATGTAAAATATAAAAATACATTATTTTATCATATAGTATACTATTTTATATATTTTATGTTATTTTATATATATACTATATATTTATATATTTTTTATATATAGTGTATTTTATATTTTTATTACTTTAAGGAAATATTCTGGTCATTAAAGCTTCAAGATTTATGTTGAATTTTATCAATTTGC